>JAXCGZ010004022.1:17500-52500 GCA_037179515.1 Halocaridina rubra
TATATATATATATATATATATATATATATATATAGTGTTCCTTCAATTATCGCGAAGGTTCGGTTCCGGGACCCGTTGCGAGACAGGAAAATCGCGGAGTAGGATCACCCTATATGTACATGGATATTTTAATTTATTTTTACGTTTACCCCGTATAAACTGTATAAACCCTTCCTGTACTGTTAACAAACCACCCTTTACTTCATAAATAACAGCATGCAAGCGTAAATTTATATGACATACTCATGTACATAGGTATTTTACAATTATTTTTACGTTTACTGTATAAACCCTCGCTGCACTGTTAAAAAACCACCCTTTACTTTATAAATAACAGCATGCATCGTAAATTTATATGTACGTGATAGGTAAACTTACCGTGAATGAGGTGGTGATGAGTTTGTAGATGCCAGAGGAAATTATTCCGCAGCCAATAACAGCCTTACGGCAGTAATTCATTGAGGCCAAAATAGCGGCCGACATCCGTAAACCTTTTTCCTTCTTTCAGCATATCTAAGAGTTTCACCTTATCTGTTATGGTTAACATTATCCTTTGCCGCTTAGGCTCACTACAAGAAGCCTTAGAAGATGAAGGATGCTTGGGAGGCATTGCAAAGGTTAAAATATGCGAGTAAAAAAATCACAAGCAAAACGTATTAATAAGCACAACGTGAACGGCGCACACGTGAGTTAGACTGAACGAATGAGGCGAGACAATGGAAGATGGTGCAAGCCTTTGTCCGAAACGCTGATAGCGGTATCATATTGTACATGGTGCAATACTGTTGGTATTTATGTTTTTTACAATTTTTTACTGTTTTATTATTCTTAGGCTAAGAAATACGTTTTTTTTTATCAATAAAATCATGAAACTACTGGAAATTTTAATGTATGTGCTAGCTCACGTAGGTGCAACCCCAATACATTGTATGCTATCGGACACTATTTCACATGATGCAATACTGTGAGTTATATATCTAAATTTATGTTTTTTACTATTTAATACTGTTATATATCTAAATTTATGTTTTTTACTATTTTTTACTGTTTTATTACTCTTAGGCTAGGAAATACTTGTTTTATCAATAAAATAATGAAAATTTCAATATGTACTATCTTATGTAGGTTCGGCCCTTTTCGTTTTCCGAAACGCTGATACCGGTATCGTATTTTACATGGTGCAATACTGTTAGTATTTATGTTTTTTTAGTAGTTTTTACTGTTTCATTATTCTTAGGCTAAGAAATACGTTTTTTTATCAATAAAATCATGAAACTACTGGAAATATAAATATATATGCTAGCTCACGTAGCTGCGACCCCAATACATTGTACGCTATCGGACACTATTTCACATGATGCAATACTGTGAGTTATACTGTATATCTAAATTTATGTTTTTTACTATTTTTTACTGTTTTATGATTCGTGGGCTGGGAAATAATTTTTTTTTATCAATTAGATAATGAAATATGTTATTTTCAATAAAAAAATGAAAACACTGAAAATATTTATTATTTTAATATTTTAAGATTTTTGCATATACCCTAAAAAAAAAAAAATTGCCAAAAATTCGCGGTACAGCGAAGGATCACTGTGTATATATATATATATATATATATATATATATATATATATATATATATATATATATATATATATATATATATATATATATATATATATATATAAAGATGATGATGATCTTTTCTTATCGTAATCCTCTTTGTACTCGTGGAAGTAGTGTCGTACATTTACCATTATTCCCATTTTCTCCAGAATATCCAATCGACAATATGAAAACTTCTTACTTACCATTTTTTCCATTTTGCCCATAATATCCGATCGAGAATATGAAGACTTATCCGCAGTTAAACTAAAACCAGCTTTTGCACTTTTATTTATTTTTTCCTCATTTTCACGGATAGTGTGTACGTATATACATTCACTGATATGCAATGCCTGTTCAATGGCAACCGTACTCTCACCACTCTCATGACGGCTCAACCATTGCAATATTATTTCAAGAATTATTGACTTTCTGCAGTATAAAAAAAAAAAAAATAAATAAAAATAATAATAATAATAATAATAATAATAATTGCGGGCGTTATTCGAGAAATTAGAATTTTTTTACTATTATTATTTGGGGGCATTATTGCAATTTCGTGGATAAAAAAATCGCGCATAAAAGGAACAAAGTGTATATATATACATGCAACTCACATTTTACGCGTTGCTGTAATGCGCGAAATTGGAATAACGCCTCAAAAAATAATAGTAAAAAAAACAAGAGCTGCACGAGCTACTTGCGTTATCGCGAGAAAAAGCAAAAAAAATGGTTGTTTAGTAACTAAGGGCTGGCCTCTGAGGCAGTTTCCCACCATGCTGCCATGTGCTTCAGTCACTCTTCACCCAATATTAACCCCAACAACAACCAGTGGACACAACCTGGGTATTCTACAAAATATCCCAAACTACAGTCATACCAAAATAAACAGCAAAGAGCTAATGAAACAATCCCCTATACGCGAGACTACAGAAAGAGACACGATACAAACCTCTCTTATCGCTGTCCACGCACAAGAGACTTCTCCTGGAGTGATGACTCTTACAACCCTAGACACTCACCTAGGCATACAAACTTTGGGAAGGCCCAATCATACCATGGCACGTACTCAAGCCAGCGTTACCCATCCAATGGCAGGTACAGACACCAGGATCCATGGGCTAACCCCAGAACAAACTACAATGATGAATTCCCAACAGAATCACACAGTCGAAACAAGTCATGGAGTAACCCATGAACAAACTACAACTATGACTATGGATACCACCCAAATGAAACATGGTAAGAAAGTAACATTAGTACATGTGAACGCTCAGTCCCTGCTCGCTCATTTTGAGGAAATAATAATGCTAACAAAAGACTACAACATAGACATCCTCTGTGTAAGTGAAACTTGGCTTCCTCCTACAACTGAAAATAAATGTGTGAATATCCCAGAGTTTAAAACCCTGTATTTCGCAATGACCATGGCCGAGGGGGTGGGGTCTGTATTTATGTTACAAATTATCTTAGTGCATCATAAATAACCACAAGTTTAGAAAAACCTGAGGAGCTCGAAGATTTATGGATCACTGTGCAGTATCAGAAACTTCCATCTTTCATTGTAGGGTGTGTTTACCGTAACCCTAAAGCACCTACCAGTTCATTCAATCATCTGCTAGAAACATTCAGAAATATCGGTGTGCGTCATAAACCCATATACATACTTGGTGACTTTAATGATGACTTGCTCTCAGCAGATAAAATGAAAAGGGTGATCAACACTGTGAAGTTAACACAAATAGTGACAAAACCGACCAGCATAACCCCTAATTCTAGGACTCTAATAGATCTGATAATAACAAATAAAGTGGAAAGTATACCCTATTGGGACGTAGTTCCCTGCCACATTGCAGACCACGAGCTGAACATTGCTATGCTAAACATAAACAAGCCGAAAAGGAAGCCTCTCTTCAAGACATTCCGGTGTCTAAAAAATTACTCCCCTGATATCTTTTGTGAAATATTAATCAACAACACAAATGTACTTAATAGAATTAAATACACAGATAACGTCGATTTGCAGGTTGAGATTCTAACAAAAGTCTTCCTTGAATGCTTAGATAGTTGTGCACCCATTGTAACGAAAAATAACCCGCCCCTCAGCCCCCTGGCTAACTAATGACATCAGAGGCAATGCAAATCAGAAATCAAATACAAAAAGAGCTAAAAATGAATAGATATGATATGACTCTCCGAGAACGTTATAAAACAGAAAAGAAACGTGTCAGATCTCTCATCAATGTAAGTAAAAATGACTTTTACAAAAAACAATTTAATGACTAGACATGATACAGCAGCAACATGGAAAGTGATAATAAGCATGATACCAAATGAAAAGAGGACCTCAGAAAGTTATGAAAATATTATGGAGTTGAAAGATAAAGCGGAAAACTTTAATAACTATTTAGCTAATGTTGGCAAAAATACCTATAAGAAAACACAAGACAACATCAACTCAGTGAATATGAGTAATTGCTTAAATGACAATTCTTCCAATGTAAGCACAAGAGAGTACTTCAAGATAAATCCTATCGATTGTGCTACCCTAATTCTTACCATAAGAGCCTAAGAAACTCTGGCTCTTATGGTCCAGATGGTATACCATTTCAATTCATCAAAGATGCTCTACCCATGATTGTATCTTATATTCTAACTATTATGAACACTTCCATTGTTACTAAAAAGTTTCCTGACTCTTGGAAAATATCACATGTAATACCTCTGCATAAAAAGGGGGACAGAGAAGATGTGAAAACTATCGTCCCATTTCCCTGCTACCCATTTTCTTTAAAATATTAGAAAAAATTGTTGCATGCCAACTTATGTCATATTTAGAGTCAAATAGATTATTATCTATTAACCAACATGGTTTCAGACTGAAACTCTCGACGGAAACTGCACTGCTCAATGTTACGAATAGTATCTATAATAATATAGATAGGAAAAAAATATCTCTGCTTGTATTATTAGACTTATCAAAAGCCTTTGACAGTGTAAACCATGAAATTCTTTTAAGAAAATGTACTAACCTAAATATTGATCCGAGCTGGTTTAGCGAGTATCTATCTAATCGTAAACAGTCTATACGTCTTAACAACATTATCTCTATGCCAAAAATTGCATCATTTGGTGTTCCACAGGGATTAGTACTTGGTCCTATCCTCTTCTCCATATACGTAAATGATCTATCTTCTTTCATTTCTGACTGTCTAGTCGTACAATATGCAGATGACACTCAACTACTCCTTAGTGGTGATATTAATAATCTTCCAGAGCTAACTTTAAGAGCAGAAAACACTCTGTCAAAAATTAAAACCTATTTTCAAGAAATTGGGCTGTTAATTAACGAAAGTAAAACACAATGCATGTTTATTGGTTCAAGGTTCCATATAGCACAAATTCCAGAAAACACAACAATTAATTTTTGCGACAATATTATCACACCTAGCAAAACAGTCAAAAACCTAGGAATTCACTTTGATAACTACATGTTGTTTGATTCCCACATAGACAAAGTATGCAAAAAGGTTACAGGAACATTAATGTACTTATCACGTATAAAAGACAATTTTGAGACTTCCACTCGAATAAGTGTTGTTGAATCTCTAGCCCTAAAGTCACATTAATTACTGCGCAACTGTTTGGGGAGCTACCACTAAGACTCAGATAAACAAAATAAAGAAGCTTATTAATTCTGCAGCTCGAGTTGCCCTGGGAGGAATAAGAAAATATGACCACATCACACCAGCTCTCAATAAACTTGGGTGGCTGCGGGCAGAAAATAAGGTCGCTTATGCTTTTTATATTTTTGTATTCAAAATTTTGGACCATCATTATCCTAGCTGGCTATTTGATTTAAAAACAGTCAGGGATATAAGGGGAACCAATACTAGACAGAGCAGTGAGCTCTTTATTCACAGAACAAACACAGAAGCAGGTTCAAAGATGATCACTATCAGAGGGCCAACACTCTGGAACAGTATTCCAGAGCATCTTAAAAATGCATCCTCCTTCACAGCTTTCAAAGGCAAACTATATAGATTTCTTTTGGACAAAGAGTTGCTGCTCGTTAAGAACTAATTATTCTCTTTGTAATGAAAACAAATATGTATATAGTGTTATTATTTCTACTTTACTATTAATATCATTGTTAACATTTTATTACAGCATTACTATTTTCTATGAAAGCTACATTTAATTTAAGTATATGTATTACCCTCTTATTTATTAGTTAATTACATGTCTACTTATAAGTTAATTTTACTTTATTATTAACATTATTGTTAAAATTTTATTACAGTATTATTATTTTCTAGGAAACCATTATTAATTTAATCAGTATGTATTACCCTCTTACTTATTAGTTCAATTATATATGTACTTATAAGTTACTTTTAGTGTGTATAAGAAGAACCATTGTACAAAAATGGAAATAAATGTTTGTTTGTTTTGTTTGCTCGCCCCCTTCCTCCTCCTTTTCTCCTCCCTCTCCTACTGCTTAAATTTTCTCCTCCTTCTCCTACCACTAACGTCATCTTTGTTTATGTTTGCTGATAAGGGTTCATTCTCAGGGTTCGTTAATTTTTTTTTGCTGTACAGTATTTATTTGTAAATCTGTATATCTTTTATACTCTACACTATTTGCATATTAATATATATAACTACAGGTCTTTCTGCTTTATTATGTACTTATAAAATAAGTCTTACTTATCTCATATCTTTGGCATAGTGTGTTTATGTACAGTTGTGGAATGTATATATGGCTATTATCATTGTTTCTCATGGTAAATGACTGGTTACATCATGCGAATTTTACAAGTCACCTATCCTCACGTTGTTCCAAGAGCTGAGTGTATATATATATATATATATATATATATATATATATATATATATATATATATATATATATATATATATATATACACCTTGTTCCTTTTATACGCGATTTTTTTATACGCAAAATTGCAATAACGCCCCCCCAAAATAATAGTAAAAAATTCGGAATTTGCAAATAACGCAAAAAAAAAATAAAATAAAATAAAAATATATATATATATATATATATATATATATATATATATATATTGTGACAACAGGATGGACCAAAAAATGATAAAATAAAACAGCCTTTATCAGGCTGTAAAGAGAAACAGATGGAGAGTGTAATGACCTGTCAGATGTGAAGGGATTATAAAAGATGTGTAATGAATATCCAGCTCTCTGCTGGGTTTTAATATATCTCTGCATTACTCTCATGATGTCTATTCCAAAAATTCTCCTTAGATCTTATTATTATTATTATTATATTTATTTATTTTTATCAATAATTTTCCTTTGATGATGATTGTGGAGATTATTATTACTATTATTATTATTATTATTAGTAGTAGTATTATTATTATTATTATCATCATTATTATTAAGAATTTGTAATTAAACCATTATTTTTACAATAAATAATGTAGTTTTGGTTGAATGAACAAGAGTTACTTAAAGATCTCTCTCTCTCTCTCTCTCTCGTTTCATTTCACTTACATTATATAGAATATATTTATATTAAATGGAGAATAGTCTTACAAACAACGCATACATCAGTTACTTTACAAGCTGATGAGTCGTTTGGGGCAGCAAATGATAAATATAATAATGCACTTTTAATAAAAACGTTAATGAGTTAAAAGACCGTTAAATTAATTTCCTTTCCACGAATCCTTTGTAATGTTTCTCTTAAACAGGAATTAGGTAGAAATTTTTCATCTTATTATGTAAATACAATTATTGCTTTAGTCTTAATCACGTTCATTACAGTGCTCATTTTAAAGGTAATAAACCTAAGTTTTAATTCGTTTTTTGTAAAGAAATATGAGAGAGAGAGTAATTGGATACATTTTATTAACAAATTTGTCATTCAGAAACCAGATACAAATTTGAAAATGGAAGGAGGATGCAAAACACGTGTTCTGAAAATATTAAGAACATAAGAGTAGGGAACACTGCAACATGCTTACTGGCACACACGAGGCAGTTCCATTTTTGAATGATATTTTCAGCATGTCTAACCTATTCTATTCTACTCTACTTATTTATTCTATTTTTCTTTTTATGATTTTTCTAATAAACACTAATCTATTTATACCCACCCTACCTCTGTCATATGTCTATCTAATCTACATTTGAAGGTGTCTAAGGTATTGGCATTTATTATCCTACTAGGAATACTCTATGGTATTACCAAGCCAATTTTCACCAATTTCCCTTCTGAACCTAAATTTATCAAGATTAAATCCATTACCCATTAGGAGTTCTGCTTTGATCATGAATTTTTTAAACTTTATTAATATCACCCTTGTTAATCCCTTTAAACCATTTATACACCTCAACCATATCCCCCCTAACTCTGTGCCTCTCTAGAGAATGTAGATTAAGTTTTTTTAATCTGTCATATGGTAGATTTAGGCATTGCATAATTAATTTTTTTTTTCGTTTTTTAGTCTTGCTTTGGTTATTTATAATTCTTATTTTATCTTTATATACATTTGCAGATAGAGGTTCGTTCTCCTGCATCCTCCTCCTCTTCTACCACATAAGTTACTTGCTCACTGCCACCATGCATGTCCCAGTGTACTGTATAACTGTTGCCCACTGCATAATAGAGTAAAGTATAGTAATGTATGTTAATTTCTAGCTGTAAAGTGAATACGAATATCTTTAGTATACTCTTAAAAATAGATACAGGGCTTTCTGCTTTGCTATGTAGTAATAAAATATTTTTTTTACTTATCTTATATCTTTGGCATGGTGTGTCTATGTAAAGTTTGGAACGTATCTATGCCCTTTATCATTGTTTCCTATGGAAAATGACTCGTTTTTTCACGCGATTTTCCATTTACACGACACTTCTGAGAACCTATCTAGGCGTTATTTTGAGAACAAGGTGTATATATATATATATATATATATATATATATATATATATATATATATATATATATATATATATATTGTTCGCTTTTTCGGCGTGGTTTTTATCCGCGATATTATAAAAATGCCTCTAAAAAATAATATTTTATTGATAAAAAAAATTTATTTCCCAGCCTACAAATAATAAAACTGTAAGAAATAGTAAAAAAACCCATACATTTGAACATGTAACTCTGCACTATGTAAAATACGATACCGGTGTCAGCGTTTCGGAAAACGTAAAGGGTCGCACCTACGTGAGCTAGCATATATTTAAATTTCCAGTCGTTTCATGATTTTATTGATAAAAAAACTTATTTCTTAGCCTAAGAATAATAAAACAGTGAAAAATAGTAAAACACATAAATACTATTAGTATTGCACCATGTAAAATACGATACCGGTATCAGCGTTTCGGAAAACGAAAAGGGTCGCACCTAAGTGAGCTACTACATATTGAAATTTTCATTATTTTATTGATAAAACAAGTATTTCCTAACCTAAGAGTAATAAAACAGTAATAAATAGTGGATTCGGTTTTACGTCACGAACTCCCTTTTCTACTAAGGGCTAGGATGGTTGCCTTCTTACAAAGGACATGTTTTGGCAAATGTAATCGTTACCCTGAGTGTATGCCCTTACTAACCTCATTCCGTGACGGGGCGCGAACCCTCGACCTGCCGCCTCAGAGTCGCAGACGCTACCATTTTGCCACGGACTCTACTAAAATAGTAATAAATAGTAAAAAACATAAATTTAAACATATAGCTCACAGTATTGCACCATGTACATTACTGTCCGATAGCATACAATGTATTGGCGCCTTGGAAAACGCAAAGGCTCGCACCTACGTGAGATAGTTCATGGAATGCTATTGGACGAAAGGGTGGGAGGTGACGAATCACATAATTGTTTTTCTGCATGTTCTGTATCATGGGGTCTGATTGGCTTTTTGATTGAAGCTTGGTTCTCCCACCATCTTCCATTGTCTCGCCTCACTCGTTCATGTAACTCACATGTGTGCCGTTCGCATTGTGCTTATTAATACGTTGTGCTTGTGATTTATTTTCTTGAATTTTTTCAACCTCTGCAATGCCTCCCAAGCGTCCTTCATCTTCTAAGGCTTCTGGTAGTGAGCCTAAGTGGCAAAGGAAGATGTTAACCATAACATATAAGGTGAAACTGTTAGATATACTGAAGGGAGGAAGAAGGTTTGAGGATGTTGGCCGCCATTTTGGCCTCAATGAATCTACTGTTCGCTACATCAAAAAGGACGAGGCAAATATCAGGAAAACAGCGACTATTTCCTTCAGTAAATCAGTGAAGAGGGTCGTAACACCCCGCAATAAGATAATAGTGCGGATGGAATCTGCTTTGGCCCTGTGGATTGCTGCTTGCAGAATGAAGAACATCAGCATAGACAGCAATATCATACAAACAAAGGCGAAGAAGCTGTACGAGACATTCGCTGCAAACAAACCCGACGACGACAGTGGCGACCGTGGAGAGGAGGAGAGAGAAGAAGATATCGACGACCCACAACCAGGACCCTCCAGCGATTCTTCACTGAGAAAACAATTGTTTGTTGCAAGCAAGGGATGGTTCGCCAAATTTCAAAAGCGCTTTGCAGTTTATGGTCAAGCTGCCTCTGCAGATACAGCTGCAGCAGAACAACGACTTCAAGAAAATTATCGCCGAAGGGGAATATGCTCCAGAGCAAGTGTTCAACATGGATGAGACTGGGTTATTTTGGAAGAGAATGCCGTCTCGCACTTTTCTCTTCAAGGAAGAAGCTAAAGCCCCGGGATTTAAAGTGCACAAACACCGCGTTACCCTCATCATGTGCGGGAATGCTGCGGGCTTCATGTTAAAGCCCAGGCTTATCTACAAGTCAAAGAACCCTAGGGCTTTGAAGAATAAAAACAACAATCTGCTGCCAGTGTATTAGATGCAAAACCCTAAGGCCTGGATCACGAAAAGCCTCACATCGGACTGGTTTCACCAATGCTTTATCCCTCAGGCCAAAATTTATCTTGTGGAAAAAGGCCTTGAATTTAAAGTCCTTCTTTTGATGGATAATGCTGGTGGCCACGCAACTAACCTCGAATATGACGAAGTTCAAGTAGAGTTCCTGCCACCGAATACGACGTCACTGATTCAGCCTATGGATTAAGGCGCTATTCGTGCGTTCAATGCCCTTTACACACGAAAAGCCCTGGCGAACCTGGTTGAAGCCATGGATGCAGACAAAGAATTTTCAATGAAGACTTACTGGCGTAATTACACGATTGCTACATGCCTTCAAAATATCCAGAATGAAATCAAAGAGATGAAGCCGGCCACAATCAATGCCAGCTGGAAGTAGTTGTGACCCGAAGTCATCTACGACTACAAGGGATTTGCTCCTGACGAAGTCCATAACTCGGCAGTTGCGAAAGCTGTGAAGTTGGCTGCATTGCTAGGAGAAGAAGGCTTTAAAGATATGACTAACGAAGACATGAATGAACTGATTGACTGCCACTTGCAGCCTTTGACTGATGAAGACTTGGAAGAAATGACAAAATCAGCGAGCGAAGAAGAGGAAGAAGAGGAACTTGAGGAAACGCACGAAGAAATTGAAGAACCTGGCCTTACACTCGAAGGTCTGGCAGCCATGTATGAACATGTGAAAGCAGTCCAACAACTCTCGCAGGAACATGACGATAATATGGTTCGTTCGGTGACCTTCTGCAATCTACTTGACGATGCCATGATTCCTTACAAGACCATCTTCCAACAATAGAAGAAACAACGACAGCAACTCCCCATTACCATGTTCTTCGCTCGCAAAAAGCAGCCGTAAAGCTGTTATTGGCTGCGGAATAATTTCCTCTGGAGTCTACAAACGTCATTACAACCTCATTCACGGTAAGTTTACCTATCATGTTCATATAAATTTATGCTTGCATGCTGTTATTTATAAAGTAAAGGGTGGTTTTTTAACAGTGCAGGGAGGGTTTATACAGTAAACGTAAAAATAATTGTAAAATACCTATATACATGAGTATGTCATGTCATTACCACCTCATTCACGGTAAGTTTACCTATCATTTTCATATAAATTTACACTTGCATGCTGTTATTTATGAAATAAAGGGTGATTTGCTAACAGTACAGGGAGGGTTTATACAGTAAACGTAAAAAAATGTAAAATACCTTTGTACATATAGGGTGATCCTACTTCGCGGAAATTCACCAATTGCGGTCGGTCCCGGAACCTAACCCACGCGATAAACGAGGGATCACTGTATATATATATATATATATATATATATATATATATATATATATATATATATATATATATATATATATATATATATATATATATATATATATATATATATATATATATATATATATATATATATATATATATATATATATATATATATATATATATATATATATATATATATATATATATATATATATATATATATATATATATATATATATATATATATATACAGTGATCCTTCGCAGTATCGCATTTCTTGCCTCGCGAATTCACTGTACCGCGATTTTTTTTTTTTGGCAATTTTTTTTTTTTTTTTGGTACAGTGTTACCCCGGTTATTCGCGCTTCTTGGTTCGCGTTTTTTTTTTTTTTTTTTTATACATTATTATTTTATTTTATGGGTATACGCAAAAATATTAAAATATTGAAATTTTTTTTTCTCAGTATTTTCATTTTTTTATTGAAATTTACGTTGCGTGCTGTTATTTATAATGTAAAGGGTGTTTTTTGACAGTGCAGGGAGGGTTTATACAGTTCGTAAACGAAAAAATAATTGTAAATGAGTATGTGTGTCACGTCATCGTAATTTTAACTATCACTTTCATAAAAATTTACGTTGCTTGCTGTTATTTATAATGTAAAGGGTGTTTTTTTAACAGTGCAGGGAGGGTTTATACAGTACGTAAACGAAAAAATAATTGTAAATGAGTATGTATGTCACGTCATTATCACCTCATTCACCGTAATTTTATCCATCACTTTCATAAAAATTTACGTTGCTTGCTGTTATTTATAATGTAAAGGGTGTTTTTTAAACAGTGCAGGGAGGGTTTATACAGTACGTAAACGAAAAAATAATTATAAATGAGTATGTCACGTCATTATCACCTCATTCACCATAATTTTATCTATTACTTTCATAAAAATTTACGTTGTTTGCTGTTATTTATAATGTAAAGGGTGTTTTTTTAACAGTGCAGGGAGGGTTTATACAGTACGTAAATGAAAAAATAATTGTAAATGAGTATGTATGTCACGTCATTATCACCTCATTCACCGTAATTTTATCTATCACTTTCATAAAAATTTACGTTGCTTGCTGTTATTTATAATGTAAAGGGTTTTTTAACAGTGCAGGGAGGGTTTATACAGTACGTAAACGAAAAAATAATTGTAAATGAGTATGTATGTCATGTCATTATCATTTCATTCACCGTAATTTTATCTATCACTTTCATAAAAATTTACGTTGCTTGCTGTTATTTATAATGTAAAGGGTTTTTTAACAGTGCAGGGAGGGTTTATACAGTACGTAAATGAAAAAATAATTGTAAATGAGTATGTATGTCACGTCATTATCACCTCATTCACCGTAATTATATCTATCACTTTCATAAAAATTTATGTTGCTTGCTGTTATTTATAATGTCAAGGGTTTTTTAACAGTGCAGGGAGGGTTTATACAGTACGTAAACGAAAAAATAATTGTAAATGAGTATGTATGTCATGTCATTATCATTTCATTCACCGTAATTTTATCTATCACTTTCATAAAAATTTACGTTGCTTGCTGTTATTTATAATGTAAAGGGTGTTTTTTTAACAGTGCAGGGAGGGTTTATACAGTACGTAAACGAAAAAATTATTGTAAATGAGTATGTATGTCACGTCATTATCACCTCATTCACCGTAATTTTATCTATCACTTTCATAAAAATTTACGTTGCTTGCTGTTATTTATAATGTAAAGGGTGTTTTTTTAACAGTGCAGGGAGGGTTTATACAGTACGTAAACGAAAAAATAATTGTAAATGAGTATATACGTCACGTCATTATCACCTCATTCACCGTAATTTTATCTATCACTTTCATAAAAATTTACGTTGCTTGCTGTTATTTATAATGTAAAGGGTGTTTTTTAACAGTGCAGGGAGGGTTTATACAGTGTAAACGTAAAAATATATTAAAATATCTATGTACATATAGGCGGATCCTACTTCGCAGATTTCCTGGTTCGCGCCGGGTCCCGGAACCGAACTACCGCGATAAGTGAGGCAATACTTTATATGCAAAAATATTCAAATATTAAAAAAATATAAATTTTCAGTATTTTCAGTTTTTTGTTGTTGAAAAAAACAAATTTCATTATTTAATTGCTAAAAAAAATTTATTTCCCAGCCTACGAATAATAAAACAGTAAAAAATAGTAAAAAACATAAATTTAGATATATAACTCAAAGTATTGCATCATGTGAAATAGTGTCCGATAGCGTACAATGTATTGGGGTCGCACCTACGTGAGCTAGCATATATATTAACATTTCCAGTAGTTTCATGATTTTATTGATAAAAAAACATATTTCTTAGCCTAAGAATAATAAAACAGTAAAATATAGTTAAACACATAAATACTAACAGTATTACACGATATAAAATACGATACCGGTATCAGCGTTTCGGAAAACGAAAAGGGTCAAACCTACGTAAGATAGTACATATTGAAATTTTCTTTATTTTATTGAGAAAAAAAGTATTTCCTAGCCTAAGAGTAATAAAACAGTAAAAAATAGTAAAAAACATAAATTTAGATATATAACTCACAGTATTGCATCATGTGAAATAGTGTCCGATAGCGTACAATGTATTGGGGTCGCACCTACGTGAGCTAGCATATATATTAAAATTTCCAGTAGTTTCATGATTTTATTGATAAAAAAATTTATTTCTTAGCCTAAGAATAATACAACAGTAAAAAATAGTACAAAACATAAATACTAACAGTACTGCAACATGTAAAATAGATACCGCTATCAGCGTTTCGGACAAAGGCTTGCACCATCTTCAATTGTCTCGCCTCACTCGTTCAGTCTAACTCACGTGTGCGCCGTTCACGCTGTGCTTATTAATACGTTGTGCTTGTGATTTATTTTCTTCACTTTTCTCAACCTCTGCAATGCCTCCCAAGCATCCTTCATCTTCTAAGGCTTCTGGTAGTGAGCCTAAGCAGCAAAGGAAGATGTTAACCATAACAGATAAGGTGAAACTCTTACATATGCTGAAAGAAGGAAAAAGGTTTACGGATGTCGGCCGCTATTTTGGCCTCAATGAATAACAGCCGTAAAGCTGTTATTGGCTGCGGAATAATTTCCTATAGAGTCTACAAACCATTACCACCTCATTCACGGTATGTTTACCTATCACGTACATATAAATTTACGTTGCATGCTGTTATTTATAAAGTAAAGGGTGGTTTTTTAACAGTGCAGGGAGGGTTTATACAGTAAACGTAAAAATAATTGTAAAATACCTATGTACATGAGTATGTCATATAAATTTACGCTTGCATGCTCTTATTTATGAAGTAAAGGGTGGTTTGTTAACAGTACAGGGAGCGTTTATACAGCTTATACAGTGTAAACGTAAAAATAAATTAAAATATCTATGTGCATATAGGGTGATCCTACTCCGCGATTTTCCTGTCTCGCGCCGGGTCCCGGAACTGAACCTTCACGATAATTGAAGGAACATTGTATATATATATATATATATATATATATATATATATATATATATATATATATATATATATATATATATATATATATATATATATATATATACACCTAGTTCGTTTTTTATGGTGCTTATAACCCGTGATATTGGAATAATGCCCCTAAAAAATAATACGTAGTATAAAACTACGAAATTCGTGAATAATGCCCAAGCAAAAAATTCGAAATTTTTTTTTAATTTTAGTAAATAATCGACCGCCTCGGCGGCACTGTTCCGTCATGCTCCTCCTCTTCTACCTCTTAATGCTATGGGATATTATGAAGAGAATTAAAAAAAAGCATTAAGATCAAACAGCAAACAAACTTGCAATATAATATCGTCAGGGACATAGCGTGTGAGGGTGCATCAGCAGATACGGATGTGGCAAAACGTTTGCATCCTCGTGCTCAAAGCTACCATGCACGTCCCACTGTATGCCTGTTGCCCATCGCATAATAGAGTACATTAATTTGTTTACTGTACAGTAAACCTGTATCTCTTTTATAATGTACACTATTTGCATGTTAATATAAATAACTACAGGTCTTTCTGGTTTGTTATGTACTTATAAAATATGTTTTACTTATCTTTGGTATAGTGTGTCTATGTACGGTTGTGAAACGTATCTATGCCCATTATCATTATTTCTTATGGAAAATGACTTGTTACATTATGCGAAAATTACAATACGCGGCACTTCTGAGAACCTATCTTCGCGTTATTCCAAGAACTAGGTGTATTATTTTTCAGGTTTTGCTCATATCTTACAGGCATGGAAGATTCCACTGAATATGAACATAATCTGCACGCGGGTTTTCACATTTCAGTCCATAACAAAACTCAATACAATAAGACATTTTTTATTTAAAACAATTAAAATCCTGTTAAAGTATATTCCTTATTGTATGTTGTGACACAGGTTACCTTATGATATAATATACAGGGGGTCCCTGTATAAAGTCGTTGCGCATAAAGTAATTTTGCTGTTATGTCAGAGGCCAATAAATAATTTATTAATAAATTAAGTTTTTTACCTACCTGGCTGGTGAGGGAAATTCACACCGAGCATGCTAACAGTTTGTAAGCCTGGAAGAAGAATAGTCACAAGGCATTGTTGTATACGTATATATTGTATCAAGTTTATCTTTTTATTTATTTACTTGTTTATGTACAGTATTTGGTTAAATGAAGGTAATTTATCTTAAAAATTACCCAATACATAGCCGTAAGTACGATCTTCATTCGAAAAATTTTGTTGAGGATTAGTCACAAGGCATTATTGTTCTGCACACATTTATACTGTAGCTATCAAGTTAAAGGTTTCATTTATCTATTTGTTTATTTGAAGGAAATACACTTAATTTACTTAAAAAATTACCGAATACATATCCGTAAAAACGATCTTTCTTACGCGAAAAATTGCGTTGCAGTTGGCAGAAGAATAGTCACACGTTAGTGTTGTATACATACATAATTTATTTTTTAATATACTATGAAAATGAAAAGCAAATTTCAATACATACATAAAAAAAGCTGACACTATTATACTTATCAAATGAAATAGATACAATATACACAGTTTTATACAAATGAAGTCCATAAAATTAATATAAGATTTATTTTTCTTGCACAGAAACTGTTTCATCTATGCACTTCATCATAAAAAGAACATCACACATAATAATAACTCTACCAGTTACACATATCAAGAACCGTTTACTACAATGCATAAACATAAAAATACCATGACTAAATAGAATATACGCAATTTTACCTTATTATATTAGAAGGTACAAATTTTGGTATGGATTAATTTACCCGGACAGAGATCATACTCTAAACTGAATGTTATGGCCTCCTATAGTCATATCCTTCCCATATATCAGAAGGTTATAAATTTGTAATTGGCTGTTGCTACCTATATATAAGAATAAAGAATGATCTATAATATGATTATAGATCCAGGTGAATATGTGTGCTTTGAATGGAGCTGAATATGTGTGTTTTGACTAGCCCATCTCCCTTACAAGAAGGATTGCAGACATTGTATGTATATACAGTGATCCTCCGCTGGATCGCGTTTCTTGGTTCGCGTTTTCACTGTACCACGTTTTTTTTTTTTTGGCAAATTATTATTTTATTTTTTATATGCAAACATATTCAAATATTAAAAAAATAAAAATTCTCAGTATTTTCATTTTTTTTAATTGAAAAAAACATATTTCATTATCTAATTGATAAAAAAAATTTATTTCCCAGCCTACGAATAATAAAATAGCAAAAAATAGTAAAAAACATAAATTTAGATATACGTACGTACAGTATAACTCACAGTATTGCATCATGCGAAATAGTGTCCGATAGCGTACAATGTATTGGGGTCGCAGCTACGTGAGCTAGCATATATATTTATATTTCCAGGAGTTTCATGATTTTATTGATAAAAAAAACATATTTCTTAGCCTAAGAATAATAAAAAAGTAAAAATTAGTAAAAAACATAAATACTAACAGTATTGCAACATGTAAAATACGATACCGCTATCAGCATTTCGGACAAAGGCTCGTTCAGTCTAACTCACATGTGCGCCGCTCACGTTGTGCTTATTAAACGTTTTGCTTGTGTCCGATAGCGTACAATGAATTGGGGTCACAGCTACGTGAGCTAGCATATATATTTATATTTCCAGTAGTTTCATGATTGTATTGATAAAAAAACGTATTTCTTATCCTAAGAATAATAAAACAGTAAAATATAGTAAAAAACATAAATACTAACAGTATTGCAACATGTAAAATACGATACCGCTATCAGCGTTTCGGACAAAGGTTTCCACCATCTTCCATTGTCTCGCCTCACTCGTGTGCGCTGTTCACGTTGTGCTTATTAATACGTTTTGCTTGTGATTTTTTTACTCGCATATTTTAACCTTTGCAATGCCTCCCAAGCATCCTTCATCTTCTAAGGCTTCTTGTAGTGAGTCTAAGCGGCAAAGGAAAATGTTAACCATAACAGATAAGGTAAGTTTACCTATCATGTACATATATATTTACGTTGCATGTTGTTATTCATAAAGTAAAGGGTGGTTTTCTAACAGTGCAGGGAGGGTTTATACAGTAAACGTAAAAATAATTGTAAAATACCTTTGTACATGAGTATGTCATATAAATTTACACTTGCATGCTGTTAGTTATGAAGTAAAGGGTGGTTTGTTAAGAGTACAGGGAGGGTTTATACAGTTTATACGGTGTAAACGTAAAAATAAATTAAAATATCTATGTACATATAGGCTGATCCTACTCCGCGATTTTCCTGTCTCGCGCCGGGTCCTGGAACCGAACCCTCGCGATAATGGGGGGATCACTGTACATGTATTTTAGACCCTATAATTTTTTTTTTTTTTTTTATGATTGTGACACCAGAACGGGCCAAATTTATAATAAAATAAAACAGCCCTCATCAGGTCTGGGTACGAAGAATACATAAAATAAAGAAAAACAGAAATGGAGAGTGTAATGACTTGTCAGATGTGAAGGGATAATATGTGTGTAGCGAATATCCAAGCATATTCAGTGTTGATGTAGGCATAGAAAAAGAACCGTAACTGAAGGAAGACTTAACATCGAACTGTCCTGGACAGCCCTATTTAAGTTCAAAAAACCTTCAACTGAAGTATCGCAACGGGCGGCTGCTGCCATGGGCCAACCTACTAAAAATGATCTTGCAAGCATTCTTCTGACATATTTGCTAGCCTGTTTCGAGAACCTGACATACAAAAGCTACATGCATGCATGCCAAAGAGCACTTTTTCAAAATATTTCCAGGAATAAAACAATACTTTCTTGTTAACTTTCTTAACTCAAAAACAATAACACAAGACACACCTCAAATTATTCTCAACATAAATGTCAACATGCCAGTCAAAATCAATACAGAAATCTCTGGAGTATTTATAGATTAACGAACTATTGTAACTAGAAAAAAAAAATCCCCACAGCCTCTTAGATATTAATTATGACACTGGAGAGGGTATACATGTGACCGCCGTGGCCGGGTGGTAGATCATATGACTTTAATTTGCCGAGTCATCGATTTGAAACCAGTCACGGTCTGAGGATTGAAATGGCATTCACCACCATAGTCAAAGTTCTACGAAAGGAGGCAACACCTTACTAAAAAAAAAAAAAAAAAAAAAAAAAAAAAAAAGTCTGTGACGTAAAAGTAGAACCTGAAGAGGGAGGCATATCAGAAACCAGTTACAGAGTACCAGAATGCAATTAGATGTGTTGTCTATGGTAGAACAGTATCTTTACCCACTCAAGGATGAGAAGGACATAAATGCCAGTCCTGGACGAGGACAGTGCCTTCTTGCGAAGGAATTTGGTCTTGGCAAGTGCGACCGTTACCCTGAGGGTAATTTAACAGTTTAGTATCGCAGCCGAATTTCGGCTATTTCCCGCCTATTTTTAATATAACCATTCTTAACCTAACTTAAGAATGGTTTGGTTATGAATGGTTGGGTTAAGATTGGCGGGAAATAGCCGAAATTCGGCCGCGATATTAAACTGTTAAATTACCCTCAGGGTAAAGGCCTTTTCTAACTCAGACCGTGAAGAGCCTCGACCCAATTACCCGACGACTTAAAGTTGCAAGCGTTATCACTCTACGAAGGTACCCACTTGAGATTAAGTAAAAAAAAAATAAACTGAGTTTACAATTAATATCGTTAAAAACTATCATATTTAACAAATAGTAAAAAAAAACACCTAACAAATTTTCATCTCGTTTCTTAACCGGGGGTTAATTAACCACCCCTAAACTATTATAATTATCGCATTTTTTAAACTGGGGTGTTAAAGTAATATTTACCCTAAAGCAATTAAAAAATAAAAAAGAGTCTTACCTTCCAAAAAAAGCGTGGGAAATAAACTTAATAAACGAAGAATTCGACAGACACGTTCACAGGTGTTCGGAGTTAAATACGACGTCGCGAATGCAGGGAAAAATCTTCTTTAAAATTTTTGCAAGGATGTTATTATTTATCATATAGTATCATATTTCTATATACTTATCGCTGATTTGGGAATGTCAATAGCGTGATGTTTAAACTAAGAATTATTTTATACTAAATTAGATAATATTTCAAATGGTTTATATTTCTTTAATCTCTTTCATTTGCTATATATATATATATATATATATATATATATATATATATATATATATATATATATATATATATATATATATATATATATATATATATATATATATATATGTGTGTGTGTGTGTGTGGAGGATTTCCTGTGTGTTATTTACCCTTCGATCTTATAACCCCCTAAATTCGGAAATCCTGACACGGCTTCAGTAGAGGCCTACCACGATCTCAAATTTGAATCCTCTACCAATAAAATATAATTAATATTGCATGCATAGACATACATGCAAATATTTTATAAAGGGGTTTATGAACTGCTGATATGTGAATATTTAAATAAACTCTCCTCACCTTAAATTAAAAGTTCCTCATACAGAATAATAAATTTTCTAACATACATTCTACCTACGAGTGTTCAATTAAATGAGCTCATTCTGTCCCTCACACGTAGTCATAAATATTGTTAGAAATATAATAACTCTGTACTCAAATGTCCGGATAAACCTGATGTCAGCAATCACAGGACTCCGAATCAAAAACGTATCTTCTGATCCACAGATCTCTATCATGTTCTTCTACTTGAGTGTCTCGTAATGACCCACGAGAACAACTAATTATAAACTTATAAGTACTGTCAATAAACACAGTAAAAATGAGTGCCTCGTAGCATCTCACGACAGCAACTAACTACTCTTTAACAAACTTATAAGTACTGTCAACAAACACAGTAAAAATGAGTGCCTCGTAGCATCTCACGAGTACAACTAATTATTTGTAAGAAAGTCCCACAAACTCCTCTAGTTTGTCGGGGTCCTTGGTACTAGGACTAAGTTGAGTTATGACTTGCTTACAACAGTTCTTTGTTCAACGAGGCGATGCAATAAGCGTTATCAAGGAGGTGAAGGGTTAATGGCTAAAATCCATTAGTGACCTAGATTCCTTTCTCCAAGTCTTCTACGGCCAGCCTCCCTAATAAACTACACATTATACATACGAATATACGTGTATACATGATAGAAATTAATAAGTATACATGCTAAGTCTAAAAGTATACATTCATGCACTTACGTTACAATAAACGAAACTATATGCAAAATAACACTTACATAATGTACGTACAAATAAACTGTCTTGAAATATATTCAAGACATCCTGGGCCCCTCCAAAAAGGAAAAATGGAGGGTCTCCCCATCAGTACTACAATTTATCATCAATGATTAAGCGTGCCCACAATTCTTTAACCCTTTGGGCAGCTTGACATTCAGATCTTTCATAATTTGCTGATTCCTCTTCGTATACTTCTGACACAGATATTCCCATGAGAGCTTTTCAGACCAAGCTCTCTGAATAAGAATTTTTCCTCTTCTTAGTAAGGGTGATATTAGACCTAAGGGGTCCAAAAATATACCCACCAGTGACAGAAGTTTCTGTTTGGTCAGCACTTCATCTCTAGCCTTCAGACCTTTCAATGACAACTTGTCTGTATTTATATTCCAGATTAAACTAAAGATTGATACGTTAGGAGATCTAGATTCTTTAGAAAGTCGCTGATCCAGTACCCTTTGAGGTCTTGCATTTTTGGAATTCAATGCTTGCAGTGATATTTTGGCCTTTTCCCACTCTACATCTGCAGTATTGCATATATCATACTGTTTCTCTTCACTGGTACAAGCATCCAACAAATTACCCACATGAACATTCTCCAATATTTCCTCCAACTGTTCTATTAGAGACTTCATTTGTCCAAAGGCACTCTGAAAATTGTGTAGGAGAGGAGTGTGGATAGGCTTCAAGGGAACAGAATCTGTAAAACTTCTAAGTGTAGTTTTATCTTCGTAATGCACTTCTTGCTTTACTCCAATACTCTCTGGCTCCCACATCTTATTTTACAGGCTCTATGGCCTTCTCAATCAACAACTTATTAACAGGCTCTATGGCCTCTTCACTCAACAACTTATTAACTGGTCTTTTGGCCTCATCAATCAACTCTTGTGTTGTAGTAGGCAATAACTGTGTTCCTACTCGCATAACAAGTTGGTTTTGTACACTACTGGACCCATGTTGAGTATCACGAGGAATATGGCCATACAACATGACACCACCTGGTGTTTCCATCAAAGTATAGACATCCCACTTGTTAATACCACTAACAAACTGACTAAAATGTAAGGCACCAATAACAATGCCAATGTTCTCCAGTACATCACTATAAATATCTTCATCAGCCAACTTGTGACCATTAGACTTTAACACATTTGCAGCCTTTGCTAGTCCTGGGGTGTGGATGCTAATTACCATGTCATCAACTACGAGTAATTTAACTCTGGCTCTTCTTTTCCCCAATTTGATAACTACATTTACAACAGGAAAACTTCCTTTCTTCGTCTCAGAACGAAATGCATCAATACCAAGAGACATTTCATCTACTGGGCTTAATTTAAGCCTTTCAGCTAATTCCTTAGTTATAAAGGAACACTGGGAATCTGTATCAAAGAATAACCTAGTATTTACCCAAAGATTTCCCTTTGAGCTGCTTATTTTTCCACTTGCAGTAGGCAGAGCACATGAAGGTAAACTCGGCTTCACCATTTGCCTCTGTACTGCCTTTATAGTCATCACACCAACATGTTTCTTGTCCTTTTCGGAGTCAGAATGTTCTTGCTCATTGTTTGACTCATCTAAATTTGAACCATTTCCTGACTGTTCATTCAGAAATGTAGGTTCTTCAAACCTTCTACGAAATTTTGACTCTTGTTCATAACACAAGGCTGCATGATGACCATTTTTCTTACACTTCTTACACTTTAACTGAGTGTAACATTCATTTGCATAATGCCCTGACTGAGTACATCTCAGACATTTGTTATTGTTTCTCAATTTGTCTCTGCGTTCATTTATGCTTACTACTTTATTACACTGTTCAGACTTATGACCTTGCCAACCACAGAATACACATTCTGTTTTACTATTTACTACATTTGCAGTAGCACCATAACTACCCACATTCTTTTTATAGGACTGGGTCTCATCTCTCTGGGAGGTTTGGGTCTCTCCCTTTGTGTTATCTTTAGTGAAGTTGCCTTCTATATAATATACATATTTTCCCAGTTCCTTCAAGAGGGTTTCATATGTAGGGTATTTTGTGTCTATTTTCATGCTAATCCAGTTCTCAACATCTTCTGGCAATTTCATCATCACGAGTTCTGAAAACACCCAATCAGTGTTCTTCATATCTCTATAATTTTTCAGACTTCGAGTAATGGCTTCTACTTCCTGCTTGAACTTAAAAAGTTATGAATAATTAGAAGAGGGAGTTGGTATTTTTACCAATTTCCTCATTAAATTTCGTACAATTCTGTCCTTGCTGGCATAAACAGCTTGTAGCTGTTGAATGCATTCATCATAACTCTCACTAGCAACAGGATATCCCTTTATAGTGTCTTTTGCATCTCCTTTAAGGGCATTTCTTAAGATGGTAAACTTTGTCATAGTTGCCATAGAAGTACTATGTACTAAGCTATCAAACGTATCCCAAAACTCGTTCCATTCATCATAGTTTCCAGCGAACTGTGGTATTTTTACTTCAGGAAATTTAGGTGTGGGTTGCCCACTGGGGAGGCTTGAACTCTCGGAACTAGGAGCTCTAGTACTCTTCATAGTTCCTAACTTACGAATCCGTTCTAGGACAACTAAGCTAATATCATTTACTGTTTCAGCTAGATTGTCATGTTCTGTATCCTTCTCTTCTGAATCCCTTTTAAGGGGCTTATTCTCGACATATTCTTCATATTTCCTATCATATCTTCCAAATCTTTCTGTTAGCGTATGATGACATCTTTCTAAATAAGTAACAACAAGTGTCTCATCATCTTTGGCAAGTTCTGTTTGACACTGAACACAATCACGTTGAACCAATTCCCGAAGGCGTTTTAATGCCTCAGGTTTAACCGACATATTGAGAAAGCAAACAGAACATAAAACAACAAACAAGTAGTTGATGCAATTTTATCATCAAAGAATCCACGATCTTCTTTATGCATCCACAATGCAACGAACAATCACTCTGTAAAGAGTATCAAAGGACAATCTTCCAAAATTTCAAGATAATAACATACAGTTATTTAATTGCGTTAATTATGACGCCAATCCTCAAAGTGTAAAACACACTTTTCATCAATTACACGACACTGTTAAGTCAGCAACAGTAAATGGAAAGTGTAATGCAAACCACACTGTTCCTAAAATAAACGACACTGTGCACCTAGCAGTAGGTGGGTCACTACCTTCTGTTTATTTACATAAACAAAGGAATCAATACGACATTCTAGACATCGTTAAATGGGAAATATGTAAACACACAAATCCCTAAAAACCACTGTTCACCCAGCCGAAATTGGGTACTAATATCCAAATTACTTAATGGACGCTCAACTACGAAAGTATATTTCGTTTCCACAGATAGAGAAACGCTTTATCCACGTGGGAAATGGCTTCTCTTATTTATTTCAACAACCACTTAAATTTCAAAGTTATATTTGCAATATTCATGCAAATACATGCAATGCTCCTCCCTGTTTTCGCTGAAATGTGGGCGATTTTAACCGTAGAGTTTTACACTAACTTCTTACAAGGTGGGAGCTTATCTAAAATGTACACTATTTTCACCATTACCACACCAATTCTCATCCGGTTCGAAGGACCAAAAGCTGTGGAGGATTTCCTGTGTGTTATTTACCCTTCGATCTTATAACCCCCTAAATTCGGAAATCCTGACACGGCTTCAGTAGAGGCCTACCACGATCTCAAATTTAAATCCTCTACCAATAAAATATAATTAATACTACATGCATAGACATACATGCAAATATTTTATAAGGGGGTTTATGAACTGCTGATATGTGAATATTTAAATAAACTCTCCTCACCTTAAATTAAAAGTTCCTCATACAGAATAATAAATTTTCTAACATACATTCTACCTACGAGTGTTCAATTAAATGAGCTCTTTCTGTCCCTCACACGTAGTCATAAATATTGTTAGAAATATAATAACTCTGTACTCATCTGTCCGGATAAACCTGATGTCAGCAATCACAGGACTCCGAATCAAAAACGTATCTTCTGATCCACAGATCTCTATCATGTTCTTCTACTTGAGTGTCTCGTAATGACCCACGAGAACAACTAATTATAAACTTATAAGTACTGTCAATAAACACAGTAAAAATGAGTGCCTCGTAGCATCTCACGACAGCAACTAACTACTCTTTAACAAACTTATAAGTACTGTCAACAAACATAGTAAAAATGAGTGCCTCGTAGCATCTCACGAGTACAACTAATTATTTGTAAGAAAGTCCCACAAACTCCTCTAGTTTGTCGGGGTCCTTGGGACTAGGACTAAGTTGAGTTATGACTTGCTTACAACAGTTCTTTGTTCAACGAGGCGATGCAATAAGCGTTATCAAGGAGGTGAAGGGTTAATGGCTAAAATCCATTAGTTACCTAGATTCCTTTCTCCAGGTCTTCTACGGCCAGCCTCCCTAATAAACTACACATTATACGTACGAATATACGTGTATACATGATAGAAATTAATAAGTATACATGCTAAGTCTAAAAGTATACATTCATGCACTTACGTTACAATAAACGAAACTATATGCAAAATAACACTTACATAATGTACGTAGAAATAAACTGTCTTGAAATATATTCAAGACAATATATATATATATATATATTATATATATATATATATATATATATATATATATATATATATATATATATATATATATTATATATATATATGTGTGTGTGTGTGTGTGTGTGATTACCTAATTGTGATTACCTAATTGTGTTTACGGGAAAGAGCCCAAAGCTCGTATCTTCCCGTCTCCTGATCGGTTCCATTTTATACTTAGTAATACTTATCATACCTGTCCTTAAAACTATGGATTGAGATAGCATTAACTACCTCCTCACTTAGCCAATTCCAATTATCAACTACTCTTACACTGAAAAAGTATTTCCTTACATCCTGCAAAGAAGTTTTCTTACGAAGCTTCAAACTATGACCTCTAGTTCTAGAGCCAGCCATATCAAAATATCGATCCCTATCCACTCTATCATAACCATGAAGGAATTTAAAGACTGTCACCATATCCCCCCTCACTCTTCTAGTTTCGAGTGATGGTAAGTCTAATTCCCTCAGCCTCTCATCATAACTGAGATTGCGTATTTCTGGCACCAGTTTTGTGGCATGTCTTTGAACTTTTTCAAGCTTAGCTATGTGCTTTTTCAAGTGCGGATTCCAAAAGGGGGCTGCATATTCGAGTTTTGGCCTCACATAGGTTACATAAATATTTCTGAACATTTCCTTGTCCATGTGCCTGAAGGCTACCCTTACATTTAATAAGAATGCATATGCTGCCCTTACTATGCCATTTATATGTATTTATGGAGACAAATCTGCCAGTATGTTTACTCCTAGATCTCTCTCATTTTCTGTCTCTTGAAGTTGTACTCCAGCCACCGAGTAGTCAAGCTTGGGCCTTCTTGCACTTGTACCCATTCTCATTACCTTACATTTTGAAGTATTGAATTTCATTAGCCACTTTTCTGACCACTCATGCAGATTATTTAGATCCTCCTGAAGTTCTCTACCATTGTTCTCGTTTTTTACTTTCTTCACAATCTTTGCATCATCTGCAAACATATTCATGAATGAATTTACAGACTCTGGTAGGTCATTTAAATATACAAGGAACAAAAGTGGCCCTAAAACTGAACCCTATGGAACTCCACTACTAACTCTTCTCCATTCAGACACTGAGTGTCTTACTCTAACCCTCTGTTCCCTTCCTTCTAAGTAAGTTTTTATCCATTCCAAAACATTTCCACCTATTCTAGCCATTGATTGCAGCTTCCTAATAAGTCTCCCATGTGGAACAGTGTCAAACGCTTTCTGGAAGTCTAGGAATATGCAATCTGCCCAGCCCTCTCTTTCCTGTAAGATTTGGCTTACCTCATCATAAAATTCTAATAAGTTTGTTACTGTTGATCTACCTTCTCTGAAGCCATGTTGCCTCACTGACAAAAAGTTGAAGGATTCCAAGTGAAGAGAGATATGTTTCCTTAGTAGTTTCTCCATAACTTTGCAAACTATGCTGGTCAAGGAAACTGGTCTATAGTTCAGAGCCGTATCCCTCCTTCCCTTTTTGAAGATAGGTATCACATTTGCTTGTTTCCAGCATCTTGGAATCTCCCCCGACTCCAGTGACTTTTTAAATATGATACTTAGTGCCACTGATATTGTGTTTGCGCATTTTTTAAGCACATGAGGGGATATGTCATCAGGACCTGTAGCTTTATGAACATCTAAGTCCACCAGCGCTTTGCATACCTCTGTGGCTGTAAGGTTGATGTTCTATAATACCGGCCCTTGAGCGTCTATCACTGCAATCTGAGGGGGTGGGGGTATTTTCTACTGTAAATACTGATTGAAACTCCTTGTTCAATTCTTTGCAGATCTCTTCATCCGTCTCAGTGATGCTTCCATCCGCTCTCTTTAGCCTTAAAACCTGTTCTTTTACCTTCAGTTTTCCTCTGATAAAGCTGTGGAAAAGCTTGGGATTTTATTTAGCCTTCCTGGTGATGTCCCTCTCATAGTCTCTCTCTGCCTCTCTCCTTTTACTTAGGTAGTCATTTCTTGCTCTTTTGTAGGTTTGCCAGGCATTTATGTTTTTCTCCTCCTATACCTTTTCCAGCATTTGTCTCTCCACTCCTTAGCTTTTTTACACCCATTATCGAACCATTTCTCTCTGGCATGAATTACACCTACTTTGGTGACAGGTATGCAGCAATCTACTATCTTCCCATATTTCTCACAAAAGAAGTCATATATTTCTTGTACAGATTTGTTGTAAAATAATGTTCTCCAGTCAATAACTGCAAAAAGCTCATTCATTTTGATGTAATCTCCTTTCGGATAGTTCCTCCTCATGTCCTCAGTGCCTCTACTCTCAGGAAGAATATCTTCAATGATATACTCCATCAACAACACAGTGGTCACTCTTTCCAATTGGTGGTTCATACTCAATTTTTTCAATATCCAACACATTATCTGTAAACACTAGATCAAGTAGTGATGGCTCATCCCCACCCCTGGCCCTTGTTGGTTCCATTACATGTTGGTGTAGGAAATTCCCTTGTACGCAATCTAGGAATCTTGCCCCGAATGAGTCCTCACCACTGTGTGGGTCAAGATTTATCCAATCTATCTCTTTATGATTAAAGTTTCCCCTAATCAAAATCCTACATTTTTTTCCCGTGCCATGTTAACAACTGAGTTTATGACTTCAACAGTACCTATATGACTTTCCTCATAAACTTCAAGTCTATTTTGGTTCCTTGGTGGGTTGTATACAACAGTTATTATAATGCTCTCTGACCCAGTATTTATGCGAGCAACAAGAAATTCCTTGAACTCACTTTTTATAGCCAAGTTTATTTCTTCGATTTGAATCCTTTCACTTATGAGCAGTGCTATCCCTCCACCAGTCCTCTCAGATCTTTCAACCCTTAGTATTCTGAAACCCTTAGGAAAAACTGTGACACTGTTTATGTCCTCACTCAACTTAGTCTCTGTAATTGCTACTATATCTGCCTTACTGTTGTGAATCCTATCTTTTAATTCTACTGCCTTACCAGCTAATCCATCAGCATTTGTGTATAACAATCTTAATGAGGCCCCATCCTCTGATCTTCTGTCATTATCTTCTTTATCTCCCCTTTGTCTGGAAGACCTCTGTAATGAAAATTTTTCTTCTCTTCTTCATTTCTTTCATCATTTAACCTTCTTGCCTCTTGCAACAAGTTTTTGATCTTTCCCATCTCTTCCTGTTTTCTGTATTGTCTAATGAACACTTCTTTGAATTCTTGAAGGTCTTTTGGACTTTTTTTTCTCAACAATATTTCCCTACATGTTTCCCCTCTCTCAAAGGTTACTTTTGTTGGTCTCGGCTTTCCTTCCATCGAATATTTACCTAGTTGGTGCATGTTTACAATATCCTCAGGACCACATACTACTCCAAGCTTTCTTATCAGGTCTACAACCCTAGCTTTATTTTCTTCAAGTCTCCCCTGCCATGTTGGCTCCTGGGACTCGCTCATGCCTGAGATTACCACTGTCTTCTCCTTATCAAGTGCCTGTCTGATGAGTGGGTTTGCCCTTTCCATCACAACGTCTTTTATTTTTTCGATTACTGTCTCTTTATAGTCAACTGTTTGTATGTTTTCCAGTGCCACTACCTTTACAGTCTCTTTTACTGCCACATTCCCCTTTAGTACATCAGCAAAGGAAGTTTTCATGGCATCATTTTCCATATTCAGCTCCTGGAACTCTTTTCTGAACTGTTCAATGTTTTCCTTAATCTGGACATTCCAAGCAGCAATCTCGTCTCTCTCAGAAGAGAGAAGTGAACTAACATCTATTTCCTTTAGGTTGTCATTCAGCTGTTTGTTTTTATCTTCTTGTTTAGAAAGTCTAGATTCTAGTTGACTCTTTTCCCCTTCCAGGTTCTTTATTCTTTTTTCTAGTTCCTTTCTCTCCTGCCCTTGTGCTTTATTTGCTTCCTCCAAAGATCTTATTTGCTCTCTGAGTGTTTCATTCTCTTTCATTTCTCCATCCATATTCTGAATATTATCATCAAGGCTTATAACCATTTCCTCTAAATTCTTGATTTTCTGTTTGAGTCTCCTGATGGCTACCCCTCCTACCGACCCATGGATGGGAGAGGTTTGGGACAGAGATGGCGTCATTTTTATGTTCTCCCTCTCACAGAATATAGAAAGAAGACGAGAAAGAGGAAAAAAAAAGAGAAAAACTTTTAATTAAGCTTCACACAGAATTTTTATATCTCCATATAAGTTGTGATTACCTAATTGTGTTTACGGGAAAGAGCCCAAAGCTCGTATCTTCCCGTCTCCTGATCGGTTCCATTTTATACTTAGTGTTGTGTGTGTGTGTGTGTATGTGTATATATATGTGCATATATGTATGTATATATATATATATATATATATATATATATATATATATATATATATATATATATATATAGTCACCGTGGCTGTAGCGGTAGCGTCCACGACTCTGAGGCATCAGGTCGATGAATCACGCCCCGTCACAGTCTGAGGTTAGCAAGGGCATGAACTCAGGGTTAGGATATACATATATATATATATATATATATATATATATATATATATATATATATATATATATATATATATATATATATATATATATATATATATATATATATATATATATATATATATATATATATATATATATGTATATATGTATGTATATATATATATATATATATATATATATATATATATATATATATATATATATATATATATATATATATATATATATATATATATATATATATGTCTGTCTGTCTGTCTGTCTGTCTGTCTGTCTGTCTGTCTGTGTGTGTGTGTGTGTGTGTGTGTGTGTGTGTGTGTGATTACCTAATTGTGATTACCTAATTGTGTTTACGGGAAAGAGCCCAAAGCTCGTATCTTCCCGTCTCCTGATCGGTTCCATTTTTAGACTTAGTGATACTTATCATACCTGTCCTTAAAACTATGGATTGAGGTAGCATTAACTACCTCCTCGCTTAGCGAATTCCAATTATCAACTACTCTTACACTGAAAAAGTATTTCCTTACATCCTGCAAACAAGTTTTCTTCCGAAGCTTCAAACTATGACCTCTAGTTCTAGAGCCAGCCATATCGAAATATCGATCCCTATCCACTCTATCATAACCATGAAGGAATTTAAAGACTGTCACCATATCCCCCCTTATTCTTCTAGCTTCGAGTGATGGCAAGTCTAATTCCCTCAGCCTCTCATCATAACCGAGATTGCGTATTTCTGGCACCAGTTTCGTGGCATGTCTTTGAACTTTTTCAAGCTTAGCTATGTGCTTTTTCAAGTGCGGATTCCAAAAGGGGGCTGCATATTCGAGTTTTGGCCTCACATAGGTTACATAAATATTTCTGAACATTTCCTTGTCCATGTGCCTGAAGGCTACCCTTACATTTGATAAGAATGCATATGCTGCCCTTACTACGCCATTTATATGTATTTCTGGAGACAAATCTGCCAATATGTTTACTCCTAGATCTCTCTCATTTTCTGTCTCCTGAAGTTGTACTCCAGCCACCGAGTAGTCAAGCTTGGGCCTTCTTGCACTTGTACCCATTCTCATTACCTTACATTTTGAGGTATTGAATTTCATTAGCCACTTTTCTGACCACTCATGCAGATTATTTAGATCCTCCTGAAGTTCTCTACCATTGTTCTCGTTTTTTACTTTCTTCACAATCTTTGCATCATCTGCAAACATATTCATGAATGAATTTACAGACTCTGGTAGGTCATTTACATATACAAGGAACAAAAGTGGCCCTAAAACTGAACCCTGTGGAACTCCACTACTAACTCTTCTCCATTCAGACACTGAGTGTCTTACCCTAACCCTCTGTTCCCTTCCTTCTAAGTAAGTTTTTATCCATTCCAAGACATTTCCACCTATTCTAGCCATTGATTGCAGCTTCCTAATAAGTCTCCCATGTGGAACAGTGTCAAACGCTTTCTGGAAGTCTAGGAATATGCAATCTGCCCAGCCCTCTCTTTCCTGTAAGATTTGGCTTACCTCATCATAAAATTCTAATAAGTTTGTTACTGTTGATCTTCCTTCTCTGAAGCCATGTTGCCTCACTGACAAAAAGTTGAAGGATTCCAAGTGAAGAGAGATATGTTTCCTTAGTAGTTTCTCCATAAGTTTGCAAACTATGCTGGTCAAGGAAACTGGTCTATAGTTCAGAGCCGTATCCCTCCTTCCCTTTTTGAAGATAGGTATCACATTTGCTTGTTTCCAGCATCTTGGAATCTCCCCCGACTCCAATGACTCCTTAAATATGATACTTAGTGCCACTGATATTGTGTTTGCGCATTTTTTAAGCACATGAGGGGATATGTCATCAGGACCTGTAGCTTTATGAACATCTAAATCCATCAGCGCTTTGCATACCTCTGTGGCTGTAAGGTTGATGTTCTCTAATACCGGCCCTTGAGCTTCTATCACTGCAATCTGAGGGGGTGGGGTATTTTCTACTGTAAATACTGACTGAAACTCCTTGTTCAATTCTTTGCAGATCTCTTCGTCCGTCTCAGTGATGCTTCCATCCGCTCTCTTTAGCCTTAAAACCTGTTCTTTTACCTTCAGTTTTCCTCTGATAAAGCTGTGGAAAAGCTTGGGATTTTCTTTAGCCTTCCTGGTGATGTCCCTCTCATAATCTTTCTCTGCCTCTCTCCTTTTACTTAGGTAGTCGTTTCTTGCTCTTTTGTAGGTTTGCCAGGCATTTATGTTTTTTCTCCTCCTATACCTTTTCCAGCATTTGTCTCTCCACTCCTTAGCTCTTTTACACCCATTATCGAACCATTTCTCTCTGGCATGAATTACACCTACTTTGGTGACAGGTATGCAGCAATCTACTATCTTCCCATATTTCTCACAAAAGATGTCATACATTTCTTGTACAGATTTGTTGTAAAATAAGGTTCTCCAGTCAATAACTGCAAAAAGCTCATTCATTTTGATGTAATCTCCTTTCGGATAGTTCCTCCTCATGTCCTCAGTGCCTCTACTCTCAGGGAGAATATCTTCAATGATATACTCCATCAACAACACACAGTGGTCACTCTTTCCAATTGGTGGTTCATACTCAATATTTTCAATATCCAACACATTATCTGTGAACACCAGATCAAGTAGTGATGGCTCATCCCCACCCCTGGCTCTTGTTGGTTCCATTACATGTTGGTGTAGGAAATTCCCTTGTACGCAATCTAGGAATCTTGCCCCAAAGGAGTCCTCACCACTGTGTGGGTCAAGATTTATCCAATCTATCTCTTTATGATTAAAGTCTCCCATAATCAAAATCCTGCATTTTTTCTCCCGCGCCATGTTAACAACTGAGTTTATGACTTCAATCGTACCTATATGACTTTCCTCATAAATTTCAAGCCTATTTTGGTTCCTTGGTGGGTTGTATACAACAGTTATTATAATGCTCTCTGACCCAGTATTTATGCGAGCAACAAGAAATTCCCTGAACTCACTTTCTATAGCCAAGTTTATCTCTTCAACTTGAATCCTCTCACTTATGAGCAGTGCTATCCCTCCACCAGTCCTCTCAGATCTTTCGACCCTTAGTATTCTGAAGCCCTTAGGAAAAACTGTGACAGTGTTTATGTCCTCACTCAACTTAGTCTCTGTAATTGCTACTATATCTGCCTTACTGTTGTGAATCCTATCTTTTAATTCTACTGCCTTACCAGCTAATCCATCAGCATTTGTGTATAACAATCTTAATGAGGCCCCATCCCCTGATCTTCTGTCATTATCTTCTTTATCTCCCCTTTGTCTGGAAGTATTCCGTAACGAAAATTTTTCTTCTCTTCTTCATTTCTTTCATCATTTAACCTTCTTGCCTCTTGCAACAAGTTTTTGATCTTTCCCATCTCTTCCTGTGTTCTGTATCGTCTAATGAACACTTCTTTGCATTCTTGAAGGTCTTTTAGACTTTTTTTTCTCAACAATATTTCCCTACATGTCTCCCCTCTCTCAAAGGTTACTTTTGTCGGTCTCGGCTTTCCTTCCCTCGAATATTTACCTAGTTGGTGTATGTTTACAATATCCTCAGGACCACATACTACTCCAAGCTTTCTTATCAGGCCTACAACGTTAGCTTTATTTTCTTCAAGTCTCCCCTGCCATGTTGGCTCCTGGGATTCACTTATGCCTGAGATTACCACTGTCTTCTCCTTATCAAGTGCCTGTCTGATGAGTGGGTTTGCCCTTTCCATCACAACGTCTTTCATTTTTTCGATTACTGTCTCTTTATAGTCAACTGTTTGTATGTTTTCCAGTGCCACCACCTTTACAGCCTCTTTTACTGCCACATTCCCCTTTAGTGCATCAGCAAAGGACGTTTTCATGGCATCATTTTCCATATTCAGCTCCTGGAACTCTTTTCTGAACTGTTCAATGTTTTCCTTAATCTGAACATTCCAAGCAGCAATCTCGTCTCTCTCAGAAGATAGCAGTGAACTAACATCTAATTCCTTTAGGTTGTCATTTAGCTGTTTGTTTTTATCTTCTTGATTAGAAATTCTAGATTCTAGTTGACTCTTTTCCCCTTCCAGCTTCTTTATTCTTTTTTCTAGTTCCTTTCTCTCCTGCCCTTGTGCTTTATTTGCTTCCTCCAAAGATCTTATTTGTTCTCTGAGTGTTTCATTCTCTTTCATTTCTCCATCCATATTCCGAATTTTATCATCAAGGCTTG
>JAXCGZ010004022.1:62500-85000 GCA_037179515.1 Halocaridina rubra
GACGATGACAAGAACTAAATACACTTTGTAATGTAGAATTGTATAACATATTCAATGATTGATAGTTGTTATCTTATGGCTTCTAGGCAAATCGTACCAATTAAAGACGAGTCTGCGATGTGGCCATTTCCTTTATTACCAACCATTAAACTTGACTGCCTGAAAGGCGTCTATAGTTTGTGTAAAGCCTAGAGGGAGGTGATGAAGACCAGCTGCTTAGGGGACGACCTCTAGGCTACGACACAGTGGAGAGACTATGGCGACGAAGTAATCAGCCACAATGAGTCAGATTGGTGGGCTACTGTGAACAAAACATACTGGGACGAGCGTATGAACGATAACTTCTGAGAGAGGATTGAGAATATTTGCAGCAGTCTATGGGAGTGACACACAAAAGTTCGACGACAAAATCTCCCATAATATATACATTTTCAGCTGCTAATAGAGAGATGAGTCTCAGCCCAAGTAAGGCATTCTTTAGGACTTGTGATAAACAGAGGATCGTCTGAGAGCTGGTGTATGGAGGAACAGACGAATACTGTATTGTGTAGCAAGTGTGCCAGAGGCAACAGGAGTGAACAATTAAGGTGTAAACATAGTGATTACTAACTGAACGTTGTTGGGGATGTGCTGAAGGTCTCAGCAGACCTAAGGATTAATTCTCGCAATGGGAGGAATGTGATAATAAACATATATATATTCAAATTATTGCAACGGGGGGAGTTAATGATTTAGGAGCCTATTTAAGTACGTGTAAAGGAGGGAGAGTGAAGGACAGGTTGAAGAGCATTAAAGGTATAAGCAACGGCTCATGAAGCCAAGTAATTAGCCAGATTGGGAGTAAAGCACAATAGCAGTAAGAAAATTGTCAGATTATTATATGATGGTATATTGTAAAGGTAGATGCAGTTAGGTGATATTTATCTTAACTTTAGAATTAAGACAAGTTAGTAATGTACTTGCAGAGTCTGTTCTAAATGCTATCGGTTAATAGGTGCATGACATGTTGGCTACAGTGGTATAAACAGAAGAGGTTTTCCCTTCGCAATGTGGGAGCGGAGTTATTGTGTCTCTCCGCAGTGCTTCAGTGGTATATTAGCTACAGTCCATCTGCAGTGCTATAGTGGTAAGTACGGAGGAGGTTTTCCCTCCATAAAGTGGGAAGCGGAGTTGAGGTATCTCTCCGCAGTGCTACAGTGGTAAGTTAGCTACAGTGGTATGAACGGAGGAGGTTTTCCCTCCGCAATGTGGGAAGCGGAGTTGAGGTATCCCTCCGCAGTGCTACAGTGGTAAGTACAGAGGAGGTTTTCTCTCTGCAATGTGGGAGCGAAGTTCAGGTGTCTCTCCGCAGTACTACAGTGGTAAGTTAGCTACTGTCCATCGGCCGTGCTACTGTGGTAAGTTAGTTACAGTGGTATGAACGGAGGAGGTTTTCCCTCCACAGCATGGGAAGTGGAGATGAGGTATCCCTCTGCAGTGCTACAGTGGTGTGAACGGAGGAGGTTTTTCCATCTGCAATGTGGGAAGTGGAGTTGAGGTATCCCTCTGCAGTGCAGGACCTGTTGACTAACTAGAGCGAAGTTGAAATTACCCTTCCGCAGTGGTGAAAACGGAGTTATGGTTATCCATCCGCAGCGTTGGGAAACTGAACTGAGGTAATCCCTCCACAGCGTCGGCTTAGTCCGACTGAGGAAAGATGTAGATCGCTTACCCAAATAAGAAATGTAGGCAAGCGATAAGGTGCAGACAACAACCGAAGGTGAGAAGCAAGATGCCAAGATAATTACAAGAACAGATATGGAGACACACGTGAATGAACAGCACAGAAAACTGACAGGCAAGGCACAAGAGCCGATGAAGAAACAACCGACAGCAGCAGAGGCAGCCCTGATCACCGGTGTCTTGGAGTCCGTCAAGGAATCCATCAGAGGTATAGTTGAACAGATAATGCAGGAGTAGTGGGACAATGACGAGTGGCTGCGAAGGAAGGAGCGGATGCACAGAATAGAAGTGGTGGAAGAAGGCCCGAGGGGGGCAAGGAGCGATACGAGCACAAGCAAAAAGAGAAAGGCAGACGGCGGAAGGAACCACGAGGGTGAAGATCAAAAGGGCAAGAAAGAGCGAGAGAGGGAGAAGCAATGAACAGATGTGGAAGCCGGAAGAAGTGCGATTCTGGTCCACTCGTGGCTAGTGGCACCCACAGGAGAAACGCAAATGGGAGCAGGACCAGTGATGAACAGCCAAGGGAATGCTCTTTGGCTCGGCGGGCTGAAGGTGCAGCTGATGGAAGTGTAGGAAGGACTGATATGGAAGACAAGGACTGATTGCGACACTGAAATCAGACTGATCAAGGATGCCAAGGTTCAATTGCCTGTGGAAATGTCATGCGAGATCGGAATGATGTCCCAAATGAAAGAGAATAATACAAGAAGCCCATGTGGAGCAATGGTTCTCATAAGGTACATCGCAGAGCAGATGGGCAGTATCCGAACACGGGATGCGCGGGCAAGAATTGACACTGGTTGTGGGTTTCCAAGGGAAGCCAGAGGCAATCGAGATGGACCATAGCACAAGAAGGCAAAGGAAAGGGAGACAGGGTCTGAACTATGCCAATTGTGTCAAAATAGACATTTGCTCAAGGTTTGCCGGAGCTTTGCAAGGCTAGGGAGTAAGGAGTGTCTGAGGGCGGTTGCAAAGTTTCTGGCATGCTTCGGGTGCCTAAAGAAGAGACACAGAGTCGCCACCTGCCAAGAAAGGAAGCCATGTGAGGTATGTGAGAGTGATTTGCACGCTATGATCCTGCACACCGATTATGACTGTAGGTCGACAGGGAGGACTAGTGATCGAGACAACCGAAGGGACCAGCAACCATCAAGCCGAGAAGGAAACATATGGCGAGAGCAAGAACGAGAAGGCCATGATCAAGAGAGACGACGACAGTCAGAACAAAGCAATGACACGAGGCAGAAGAGAAGCTCAGAGCCACTAACTATATTGGACAGTCCAGGGAATGACATCAGGAGAAGGGGACTGTTGCCTTGCCTATAGTGGAGGCATACGTCAGGACGGGAGACACGAACGTCACACAGAGAGGGTGGGTCAGAACTCTAGCCCTTCTAGACTGAGGGAATAACCGTACATTCTGCTCATGCAGCCTGGTAGACAAGACCAGGATTCCTGGAGTACCGATGCAGGTACAAGTTAACACCATCGATCATGCATGGCAGTGGGACATGCGAATGGTGGACCCTTGGTTAGTAACGGCAAAGGCTAAACGTCCGAAGGAGCTGAGGCTCTACCACCAAGTCATAGTGGTCACCAGCCTGCCAAGGTGAATAACTGATTGCATTGCCAGAAGGGAGGAGATCTGCCGATGGAAGTAGCTGGCCTCTTTAAGGGATTCATACGTGAGCAACAAGGAGAACCCGAAGTGGAAATCCTCATAGGATTTGACCCTCCGCGGGCCCTACTCCCGCTCGAGGTCAGGTGGGGGTGTGACGAGGAACCTTTCGTGTTGAAGACAGCTCTAGGCTGGATGGTACAGGGTGCCTTGCTGCCCAGGGACACAACGTAAACAGCGATAAGCCTCACTGCCATAGCTGGGCTGCCAAGATCAACAAGTGGCAATGAGTCTTTGGAGCAACGAGTACAATGGTTCTGGGAGCTGGACGAGCCCACAGCAAAGGAGGTTCAGGAGGGAGATGGGATGTCGCCGTTGGACCAGTATGTCTCAAACCTGTGAGACAGTCACGTAAGCAGGAGTGGAAATCACTACGTACTCAGGTCAGCAATTGGTGATCAGCTCGTCACAGATTGGATTCACTAAAGAACAGGCTCAGGAAGGATAGGGTGTTGGGGAATGCCTACAAGGCGGAATTTCAAGAACTCTTGATGGCAGGGTACGCGAAACGAGTGCTGGATCAAGACCTCCGACTCGGTGGGCAGTGAATCTAGTACCTACCTCATCCGGTACTGAACCCCAGCAAACTAGGGAAGGTGTGCATTTTTTTGACTGCACTGCGACTCATCAAGGCGTGTCTTTGAACTCACATGTACTACAGGGGCTAGACTTAAACAGTTAGCTCATGGGATTCCTCTTTGGTTTTGACAGGGCAGAGTGGCAGTGACGGCAGACACTGAGGCCATGTTCTATCAAGTGAAAGCGGTGGAGAATGACAGGGATACCTTACGTTTTTTATGGAGGAAGGACGATAGAGAACAAACTCCCATCGAAGGGTTCAAGATGACAGTACACGTGTTTGGAGTGTGCGGAGTCCAGCCTGTCCGGCTTACGCCCTACGGCGAATGTTTAGCGAGTACAAAAGGTCTTACGATGAGGCAGTGAGGGAAACCGCTAATGATTTCTATGTCGACGACCTTCTGCATTCTGTGGAAAACATGGACCAGGCAGTCGGCCATAGCCACGCAGTTGACGAATCTACTGAGTAAAGGAGGATTTCGCCTACAAAATGGTTGAGCAACGTGCCAGACGTGCTGAAAGGGATACAGAAGAAGGAGTTTCGTGAGTGCGGGACGAGGTCTGAAATACTGACAGCTGAACAATCAGAAGGAAGGGCACTGGGAGTGAGATGGGACCAAGTGAAGGACAAGATTACAGTACGGGTGGAGCTCAAAAATTGCGCGTTCACTAGACGAAGCATTTTGGAAACTTTCAGCGCCGTCTACAACCCTCTCGAAATACTGGCGCCATTTGCAGTCCATGCCAAGATCATCTTCCAGGAAGAGTGCCGGACTGGTAAGGGATGGGACGAACCTATCAGCGAGCAAGGTCAACGGGATTTGAAGGAATGGATGCACGATTTATGACAGTTAAGGGGGTTCGCAATGCCAAGATACTATTGCAATGGGGCTACGGGAGAACTTAAGCGAGTGGAATTACACACCTTCGCCAACGTGTCCCAGTCGGTGTGTGGCACCGCCAGCTACCTGTGTTCCATTGACACTGAGGACAGGGTAAGCGTGTTCTTCCTTCTCGATAAGACATGTTTAGCCCCTTTGAAGGGAATGAGTACCTAGGTTGGAGCTGTGTGCCACCAAGCTAGCCACCAAAGTAACTGCCATCATCGCCAACAAGCTAGAGGTCAAGCTTGATGACGTCGTGTATTGAACGGACAGTATGCTTGTGCTGCAGCACATCAGCAATCTTAGCAGGCTCTTCAAGACCTACGTTGCTAACAGGGTGGCAGCAAAACATTATAATATTGTTACAAATAATAAATATTTTTCATATGGCAAAGCTTCACCCAAATATGATGCAGTTATGATGAGACGACATTTTGGATATAAGTATTACTGGCAATATGTTAAAGAAACTGATGGTATTCCTTGTAAATTATGTGGTCATGTTAAATCTTATACTCTGTATCATTATATAATGGAATGTAGGGTCTAAAAGAGTTCAAGTGTGATAGTATTATTGACATTGAAGAGATGGTGTGTTATTTTATAAATAACAATATGATTAAACGAATTATGAAAAAATCCTCTGAGTTTGACATTACAGTTTAGATTATTTATTTTCTCAGTATATTTGCTATAACTGAGATAAGATAGTCAGTGAAATGACCAATTGTCATATTATGTATTATTATTAGGATTATCAATATTATTGTAGTTTAAGTATATGTATGTAGATTTACAGACATTGTATGCATGCTTATTCAATTATATTAAATTTATGCATATGAATACGTATTCATTTATATTATGTATAAGTATTCTTATGCACAGTATATGCATAGCTTCGAAGTCGAGAGCGAAATCTGCTTTGGTAGGATTTGTGCCAATCAGTCTTTTACCGCGTCATGATAACGTTGATTATTTTGTGTTAACATAGAGTTCTTCACAATTATAATTGTCCACGTGGTCAGTACATGATTTTTCTTGTGCTGAATGAACAATATGAAAATTTTTTTAAAGTGTGACATTAGAGTTTAGTTCATCTATTTTCTCAGTATATTTTCTATAGGCATAGTTCACTGTTTGAAATGATCAACTGTCATGTTGTATACATGGATGAGAGTGGCAAATGGAAGAGTAAAAGAAAGAGCATTGATGGATTATGTGTTGGTAACAAAGGGCATGATTGGTAGAGTGAAAGATGTGCATGAATTTAGGGGTGTGGCTGCTGGGATGTCTGATCATTTTTTGGTTGAAGCAAAAGTGGAAGTAGCAAAAGAGTGGGGAACAAGAGTGGGGGGATGTAGAATGGAAATGGTGAAGGTGGAAGAGTTGAAAAAGCCAGAGAAGAGACAGGAATATCAGGAGAGGTTGGAAGTGGAATATGACAGGGTGAAAGAAAGAGAAGTTGGGAAGTTAGAGGAGAAATGGGGGTTGATGAAAGAATGTGTTGTGGGACATGCAAGTGATGTGTGTGGAAAGAGGTTTGTTGGAGGTGGCATGAGGAGGGGCAGCAAGTGGTGGAATGAAGGGTTGAAAATGAAGGTGGAAGAGAAAAAGAGGGCTTTTGAGGAATGGCTGCAGTGAAACAGTAGGGAGAAGTATCAAAGATACAGAGAGAACAATGTGGAAACCAAGCGGAAGGTAGAGGAAGAGAAGAGGTTGGCAAATGTTAGGTGGGGACAGGATTTTAGTAGGTCATATGAGGAGAATAAAATGAAGATTTGGAAAGAAGTGAAAAGAGTAAGGAAGGGTGGATCGAGGATGGAAGAGACAGTGAAAGATGTGAATGGACAGATGTTAAGAGGGAACGATGCAAGGAAAAGATATCTATATATATATATATATATATATATATATATATATATATATATATATATATATATATATATATATGTATATGTATATGTATATGTATATGTATATGTATATGTATATGTATATGTATATGTATATGTATATGTATATGTATATGTATATGTATATGTATATGTATATGTATATGTATATGTATATGATATATATATATATATATATATATATATATATATATATATATATATATATATATATATATATATATATATATATATATATATATATATATATATATATATATATATATATATATATATATATATATATATATATATATATATATATATATATATATATATATATATATATATATATATATATATATATATATATATATATATATATATATATATATATATATATATCGTGGGATTTTCATCCCACTATTTTACACCAATTATTGTGGTGTTCTTCTCTTTTAGTAGCATGGTTGGTGATAATAGATAAGCATCTTCTTTATATGTGTTTATTTCTAGATTAAGAATTAATTCCTCAGAGCTCCAATTCCTACAGTTCCTGTCTTGATCAATTCCAGATTCTGGCCCCCAAGGGGAGACCGCTAAGCTGTGGACATGACGTCTGCCCCTGACAAGGTCTGAATTCTCATTGACTAGGCTTTCTTGTGCTACTCATTGCAGTCGGTGGGTATCAAGCACGTCACTGCCACCCGGCACTTATAGTCATCTCTGAAATGCCTTGTGAGGCTATAGGCATCTATAATTGCCTTACGACACACCCCACCACCAAACTGAAATATCTCATATTTCAGTAGGAGCATTACTACTTCTATGAGAGCCTTATAATTTTTTTAACTATCATTATTTTGAAAAAACGCCCCAGAACTATCTAACAAACTGACTTATGAAACTATTAATGTGGAGGATTTCCTGTGTGTTATTAACCTTCGATCTTATAACCCCCTAAATTTGGAAATCCTGACACAGCTTCAGTAGAGGCCTACCACGATCTCAAAATTAAATCCTCTACCAATAAAATATAATTAATATTACATGTATAGATATACATGCAAATATTTTATAAGGGGGTTTATGAACTGCTGATATGTGAATATGTAAATAAACTCTCCTCACCTTAAATTGAAACTTCCTCATACAGAATAATAAATTTTCTAACATACATTCTACCTACGAGTGTTCAATTAAATTAAACTCATTCTGTCCCTCACACGTAGTTATAAATATTATTAGAAATAAAATAAATCTGTAAATATCTATCCAGATAACCCTGATGTCGATATCTTCTGTTCCACGTATCTCTATTACGTTTCCTACTTGAGTGTCTCGTAATGCCCCACGAGAACAACAAACTTTTTGTTAAAGGTATATGCACCATCAATAATCACGGTAGCAAATGTATTTCATAAATATTAATTAAGACTGCTTTCATGCATTATAATTACGTCACAAACATGAGTGTCTCATAGCATCTCACGTGGACAACTAAGAATAAACTTATAAGTACTGTCAATAAACACAGTAAAATGAGTGCCTCGTAGCATCTCACGACAGCAACTAACTTTTTGTAAGAAAGTCTTACAAAACTCCCCTCGTTTCTTGGGGTCCTTGGTTACAACGCTTCTTTGTTTAAACAGGCGAGGCAATAAGCATTATCAAGGAGGTGAAGGGTTAATGGCAAAAATCCATTAGTGACCTACATTCCTTTCTCCAAGTCTTCTACAGCCAGCCTCCATAATAAACTACACATTATACATACGACTATACGTGTATACATGATACAAATTAATAAGTACACATACTAAGTCTAAAAGTATACATTCATGCACTTACATTACAATAAACGAAACTATACGCAAAAAAACACTTACATAATGTACATAGAAATAAACTGTCTTGAAATATATTCAAGACATCCTGGGCCCCTCCAAAAAAGGAAAAATGGTGGATCTCCCCTATCAGTACTACAATTTATCATCTATGATTAAGCGTGCCCACAATTCTTCAACCCTTTGGGCAGCTTGACATTCAGATTTTTCATAATTTGATGATTCCTCTTTGTATACTTCTGACAACAGATATTTCCATGAGAGCTTTTCAGACCAAGCTCTCTGATTAAGAATTTTTCCTCTTCTTAGTAAGGGTGATATTAGACCTAAGGGGTCCAAAAATATACCCACCAGTGACAGAAGTTGAAGTTTGGTCAATACATCTTCTCTAGCCTTCAGACCTTTCAAGGACAACTTGTCTGTATTAACATTCCAGATTAAACTAATGATTGTTTCTTTAGGAGATCTAGATTTTTCAGAAAACGCTGCTCCAGTACCCTTTGAAGTCTTGCATTGTTGGAATTCAATGCTTGCAGTGATATTTCGGCCTTTTCCCACTCTACATCTGCAGTATTGCATATATAAAACTGTTTCTCTTCACTGGTGCAAGCATCAAACAAATTACCTACATGAACATTCTCCAATATTTCCTCCAACTGTTCTATTAGAGACTCATTTGTCCAAAGGCATTCTGAAAATTGTGTGGGAGAGGAATGTGGATAGGCTTACAGGGAACAGAATCTGTAAAACTTCTAAGTGTAGTTTTATCTTTGTAATGCACTTCTTGCTTTACTCCAATACTCTCTGGCTCCCACAACTTATTAACAGGCTCTATGGCCTCTGCAATCAACATCTTATTAACAGACTCTATGGTCTCTGCAGTCAACTTATTAACAGGCACTATGGCCTCCTCAATTAACAACTTATTAACTGGCTCTATGGCCACTTCAATCAACTCTTGAGTAGCTGCAGGAAAAAACTGTGTTCCTACTCCCATAACAATATGGCTTTGCACATTACTGGGTTCATGTTAAGTATCACACGGAATATGGCCATACAACATGACACCACCCGGTGTTTCCATCAAAGTATAGACATCACACTTGTTAATACCACTAACAAACTGACTAAAATGTAAGGCACCAATAACAATACCAATGTTATCAAGTACATCACTATCAATATCTTCATCGGCCAACTTGTAACCATTAGATTTTAACACATTTGCAGCCTTTGATAGTCCTGGAGTGTGGATGCTATTTACCATGTCATCAACTACGAGTAATTTAACTCTGGCTCTTCTTTTCTCCAATTTGATAACTACATTTACAAAAGGAAAACTTCTTTTCTTCGTCTCAGAACAAAATGCATCAATACCAAGAGACATTTCATCTACTGGGCTTAATTTAAGCCTTTCAGCTAATTCCCTAGTTATAAAGGAACACTGGGAACCTGTATCATAGAATAACCTAGTGTTCACCCCAAAATTTCCCTTTGAGCTACTTACTTTTCCACTTGCAGTAGGCAGAGCACATGCAGGTAAACTCAGCTTCACCATTTGCCTTTGTACTGCATTCATAGTCATCACACCAACATGTTTCTTGTCCTTTTCTGAGTCAGAATGCTCTTGCTCATTGCTTGACTCGTCTATATTTGAAACATTTCCTGACTGTTCATTCAGAAATGTAGGCTCTTCAAACCTTCTATGAAATCTGGATTTTTGTTTGTAACACAAGGCTGCATGATGACCAGTTTTCTTACACTTATTACAATTTAACTGATTGTAACATATATTTGCATAATGCCCTGACTGAGTACATCTCAGTCATTTGTTACTATCTCTCAATTTGTCTCTGCGTTCATTTATGCTTACTACTTTATTGCACTGTTCAGACTCATGACCTTGCCAACCACAGAATATACAATCTGTTTTACTATTTACTACCTTTGCAGTAACACCATAACTACCCACATTCTTTTTATAGGACTGGGTCTCATCTCTCTTGGAGGCTTGGATCTCTCCCTTTGTGTTATCTTTAGTGTTGTTGCCTTCTACATAATATACTTGATAAGGAGAAGACAGTGGTAATCTCAGGCATAAGCGAATCCCAGGAGCCAACATGGCAGGGGAGACTTGAAGAAAATAAAGCTAGGGTTGTAGACCTGATAAAAAAGCTTGGAGTAGTATGTGGTCCTGAGGATATTGTAAACATACACCAACTAGGTAAATATTCGATGGAAGGAAAGCCGAGACCAACAAAAGTAACCTTTGAGAGAGGGGAAACATGTAGGGAAATATTGTTGAGAAAAAAAGTCTAAAAGACCTTCAAGAATTCAAAGAAGTGTTCATTAGACGATACAGAACACAGGAAGAGATGGGAAAGATCAAAAACTTGTTTCAAGAGGCAAGAAGGTTAAATGATGAAAGAAATGAAGAAGAGAAGAAAAATTTTCATTACAGAGTTCTTCCAGACAAAGGGGAGATAAAGAAGATAATGACAGAAGATCAGGGGATGGGGCCTCATTAAGATTGTTATACACAAATGCTGATGGATCAGCTGGTAAGGCAGTAGAATTAAAAGATAGGATTCACAACAGTAAGGCAGATATAGTAGCAATTACAGAGACTAAGTTGAGTGAGGACATAAACAGTGTCACAGTTTTTCCTAAGGGCTTCAGAATACTAAGGGTTGAAAGATCTGAGAGGACTGGTGGAGGGATAGCACTGCTCATAACTGAAAGGATTCAAGTCGAAGAAATAAACTTGGCTATAGAAAGTGAGTTCAAGGAATTTCCTGTTGCTCGCATAAATACTGGGTCAGAGAGCATTATAATAACTGTTGTATACAACCCACCAAGGAACCAAAATAGGCTTGAAGTTTATGAGGAAAGTCATATAGGTACTGTTGAAGTCATAAACTCAGTTGTTAACATGGCACGGGAAAAAAACTGTAGGATTTTGATTATGGGAGACTTTAATCATAAAGAGATAGATTGGATAAATCTTGACCCACACAGTGGTGAGGACTCATTCGGGGCAAGATTCCTAGATTGCGTACAAGGGAATTTCCTACACCAACATGTAATGGAACCAACAAGGGCCAGGGGTGGGGATGAGCCATCACTACTTGATCTAGTGTTCACAGATAATGTGTTGGATATTGAAAAAATTGAGTATGAACCGCCAATTGGAAAGAGTGACCACTGTGTGTTGTTGATGGAGTATATCATTGAAGATATTCTTCCTGAGAGTAGAGGCACTGAGGACATGAGGAGGAACTATCCGAAAGGAGATTACATCAAAATGAATGAGCTTTTTACAGTTATTGACTGGAGAACCTTATTTTACAACAAATCTGTACAAGAAATGTATGACATATTTTGTGAGAAATATGGGAAGATAGTAGATTGCTGCATACCTGTCACCAAAGTAGGTGCAATTCATGCCAGAGAGAAATGTTTCGATAATGGGTGTAAAAGAGCTAAGGAGTGGAGATACAAATGCTGGAAAAGGTATAGGAGGAGAAAAAACATAAATGCCTGGCAAGCCTACAAAAGAGCAAGAAATGACTACCTAAGTAAAAGGAGAGAGGCAGAGAGAGACTATGAGAGGGACATCACCAGGAAGGCTAAAGAAAATCCCAAGCTTTTCCACAGCTTTATCAGAGGAAAACTGAAGGTAAAAGAACAGGTTTTAAGGCTAAAGAGAGCGGATGGAAGCATCACTGAGACGGATGAAGAGATCTGCAAAGAATTGAACAAGGAGTTTCAGTCAGTATTTACAGTAGAAAATACCCCACCCCCTCAGATTGCAGTGATAGAAGCTCAAGGGCCGGTATTAGAGAACATCAACCTTACAGCCACAGAGGTATGCAAAGCGCTGATGGATTTAGATGTTCATAAAGCTACAGGTCCTGATGACATATCCCCTCATGTGCTTAAAAAATGCGCAAACACAATATCAGTGGCACTAAGTATCATATTTAAGGAGTCACTGGAGTCGGGGGAGATTCCAAGATGCTGGAAACAAGCAAATGTGATACCTATCTTCAAAAAGGGAAGGAGGGATACGGCTCTGAACTATAGACCAGTTTCCTTGACCAACATAGTTTGCAAAGTTATGGAGAAACTACTAAGGAAACATATCTCTCTTCACTTGGAATCCTTCAACTTTTTGTCAGTGAGGCAACATGGCTTCAGAGAAGGTAGATCAACAGTAACAAACTTATTAGAATTTTATGATGAGGTAAGCCAAATCTTACAGGAAAGAGAGGGCTGGGCAGATTGCATATTCCTAGACTTCCAGAAAGCGTTTGACACTGTTCCACATGGGAGACTTATTAGGAAGCTGCAATCAATGGCTAGAATAGGTGGAAATGTTTTGGAATGGATAAAAACTTACTTAGAAGGAAGGGAACAGAGGGTTAGAGTAAGACACTCAGTGTCTGAATGGAGAAGAGTTAGTAGTGGAGTTCCAAAGGGTTCAGTTTTAGGGCCACTTTTGTTCCTTGTATATGTAAATGACCTACCAGAGTCTGTAAATTCATTCATGAATATGTTTGCAGATGATGCAAAGATTGTGAAGAAAGTAAAAAACGAGAACAATGGTAGAGAACTTCCGGAGGATCTAAACAATCTGCATGAGTGGTCAGAAAAGTGGCTAATGAAATTCAATACTTCAAAATGTAAGGTAATGAGAATGGGTACAAGTGCAAGAAGGCCCAAGCTTGACTACTCGGTGGCTGGAGTACAACTTCAAGAGACAGAAAATGAGAGAGATCTAGGAGTAAACATACTGGCAGATTTGTCTCCATAAATACATATAAATGGCATAGTAAGGGCAGCATATGTATTCTTATCAAATGTAAGGGTAGCCTTCAGGCACATGGACAAGGAAATGTTCAGAAATATTTATGTAACCTATGTGAGGCCAAAACTCGAATATGCAGCCCCCTTTTGGAATCCGCACTTGAAAAAGCACATAGCTAAGCTTGAAAAAGTTCAAAGACATACCACGAAACTGGTGCCAGAAATACGCAATCTCAGTTATGATGAGAGGCTGAGAGAATTAGACTTACCATCACTCGAAGCTAGAAGAGTGAGGGGGGATATGGTGACAGTCTTTAAATTCCTTCATGGTTATGATAGAGTGGATAGGGATCGATATTTTGATATGGCTGGCTCTAGAACTAGATGTCATAGTTTGAAGCTTCGTAAGAAAACTTCTTTGCAGGATGTAAGGAAATACTTTTTCAGTGTAAGAGTAGTTGATAATTGGAATTGGCTAAGCGGGGAGGTAGTTAATGCTATCTCAATCCATAGTTTTAAGGACAGGTATGATAAGTATCACTAAGTCCAAAATGGAACCGATCAGGAGACGGGAAGATACGAGCTTTGGGCTCTTTCCCGTAAACACAATTAAGTAATCACAATTAGGTAATCACATATTTTCCCAGTTCCTTCAAGAGGGTTTCGAATGTAGGATATTTTGTGTCTGTTTTCATGCTAATCCAGTTTTCTACATCTTCTGGTAATTTCATTATCACGAGTTCTGAAAACACCCAATCAGTGTTCTTCATGTCTCTATAATTTTTCAAGCTTCTAGTAATGGCTTCTACTTCCTTCTTGAACTTAAAAAGTGATGAATAATTAGAAGAGGGAGTTGGTATTTTTACCAATTTCCTCATTAAATTTCGTACAATCCTGTCCTTGCTGGCATAAACAGCTTGTAGCTGTTGAATGCATTCGTCATAACTCTCACTAGCAACAGGATATTCCTTTATGGTGTCTTTTGCATCTCCTTTAAGGGCATTTCTCAAGATGGTAAACTTTGTCATAGTTGCCATAGAAGTACTATGTACTAAACTATCAAACGTATCCCAAATCTCGTTCCATTCATCATAGTTTCCAGAGAACTGTGGTATTTTTACTTCAGGAAATTTAGGTGTGGGTTGCCCACTGGGGAGGCTTGTACTCTTGGAACTAGGAGCTCTAGTACTCTTCATAGTTCCTAACTTACTAATCTGTTCTAGGACAGCTAAGCTAATATCATTTACTGTTTCAGCTAGATTGTCATGTTCTGTATCCTCCTCTTCAGAATCCCTTTTAAGGGGCTTATCCTCGACATATTCTTCATATTTTCTATCATATCTTCCAAATCTTTCTGTTAGCGTATGATGACATCTTTCTAAATAATTAACAAGTGTCTCATCATCTTTGGCAAGTTCTGTTTGACACTGAACACAATCACGTTGAACCAATTCCCGAAGGCGCTTTAATGCCTCAGGTTTAACCGACATATTGAGAAAGCAAATAGAACATAAAACAACAAACAAATAGTTGATGCAATTTTATCATCAAAGAATCCACGATCTTCTTTATGCATCCACAATGCAACGAACAATCACTCTGTAAAGAGTATCAAAGGATAATCTTCTAAAATCTCAAGATAATAAAATACAGTTATTTAATTCCGTCAATTATGACGCCAATCCTCAAAGTGTAAAACACACTATTTATCAGCTAAACGACACTGTTAAGTCAGCAACAGTAACTGGAAAGGGTAATGCAAACCACACTGTTCCTCAAATAAACGACACTGTGCACCTATCAGTAGGTGGGTCACTACCTTCTGTTTATTTATGTAAACAAAGGAATCAATACGACATTCTAGACATCGTTAACTGGGAAATATGTAAACACAAATATCCCTAAAAACCACTGTTCACCCAGTCAAAATTGGGTACTAATATCCAAATTACTTAATGGATGCTCAACTACGAAAGTATATTTCATTTCCACGGATAGAGAAACGCTTTATCCATGCGGGAAAACGATTCTCTTATTTATTTCAACAATCACTTAAATTTCAAAGTTATATTCGCAATATTCATGCAAATACATGCAATGCTCCTCCCTTTTTTCGCTGAAATGTGGACGATTTTAACCGTAGAGTTTTACACTAACTTCTTACAAGGTGGGAGCTTAACTAAAATGTACACTATTTTCACCATTACCACACCAATTCTCATCCGGTTCGAAGGACCAAAAGCTGTGGAGGATTTCCTGTGTGTTATTAACCTTCGATCTTATAACCCCCTAAATTCGGAAATCCTGACACGGCTTCAGTAGAGGCCTACCACGATCTCAAATTTAAATCCTCTACCAATAAAATATAATTAATATTACATGCATAGACATACATGCAAATATTTTATAAGGGGTTTATGAACTGCTGATATGTGAATATTTAAATAAACTATCCTCACCTTAAATTAAAATTTCCTCATACAGAATAATAAATTTTCTAACATACATTCTACCTACGAGTGTTCAATTAAATGGGCACATTCTGTCCCTCACACGTAGTTATAAATATTGTTAGAAATAAAATAAATCTGTACTTATCTATCCGGATAACCTTGATGTCGATATCTTCTGTTCCACGTATCTCTATTACGTTTCCTACTTGAGTGTCTCGTAATGCCCCACGAGAACAACAAACTTTATGTTAAACGTATATGCACCATCAATAATCACGGTAGCAAATGTATTTCATAAATATTAATTACGACTGCTTTCATGCATTATAATTACGTCACAAACATGAGTGTCTCGTAGCATCTCACGAGGACAACTAAGAATAAACTTATAAGTACTGTCAATAAACACAGTAAAATGAGTGCCTCGTAGCATCTCACGACAGCAACTAACTTTTTGTAAGAAAGTCTTGCAAAGCTCCCCTCGTTTCTTGGGGTCCTTGGTTACAACGCTTCTTTGTTTAAACAGGCGAGTCAATAAGCATTATCAAGGAGGTGAAGGGTTAATGGCTAAAATCCATTAATGACCTACATTCCTTTCTCCAAGTCTTCTACAGCCAGCCTCCATAATAAACTACACATTACACATACGACTATACATGTATACATGATACAAATTAATAAGTACACATACTAGTCTAAAAGTATACATTCATGCACTTACATTACAATAAACGAAACTATATGCAAAACAACACTTACATAATGTACGTTGATATAAACTGTCTTGAAATATATTCAAGACAATTACAGTATCATGCAATTTTCTTAACAGATTACAGTAATATCAGAATTATTATGCAAAAAGCTGACAAAGAAAAATCTGTTCTTTATAATAAGCATTGTAATCAAAATAAAAAAATCATAATAAATTATTCACAATTGTAATATATAGCTAGTAAGCATTGGCAAAATTACTTAAGAACAAAGCTAATTAAGCTATTTCATTAATCAAACAGTACACAATACATTTGGACATGATGTATGCAAGCACTTTTAAAACAAAACATTTGTCATGGTGTGAAAAGTTAAAACATTCACAATTGCAATATATAGCTAGTAAGCATTGGCAAAATTACTTAAGAACAACGCTAATTAAGCTGTTTCATTAATCAAACAGTACACAATACATTTGGACATGATGTATACAAGCACTTTTAAAACAAAACATTTGTCATAGTGTGAAAAGCTAAAAACATTCACAATTGCAATATGTAATTACTATTCAAGCACAAACTGATAGGAGAACTTAATGAACATAATATAAAACACATTCGTCTATGATCTTTCTTCACAAAGATCTGCATACTACCCCTCAAACAAAGAACTAAATTAGGAGTGGATTCTTCTGTGAACTCAATGAACAAAAAGATTAAATCATGATTCAAAACAATGATGATATTTAAGCAGAAAACAACTTATTATGATTTCTGAAAATTGTACAATTTATCAATGACACGTATTCTAATAAACTTACATCTAAGGGAGACTCTGAGGATTTTTCACTTAAAATTATCTTAAAGCTAGGGAAAAAAAAAAAAAAAATTGTTATTTCACATCGTGGTCAAAGACGGTGGGGACATTTTCTTCCCCATTTTTTTTTCAGTTCTAATACGTGGGGGAACATACTTTGTAATTTAACTAATAAGGGATTTTTCATACCCTTTCTTTCTCTTTTCACTAAAGTTATGATATGTATGGGGATTTTTTCTTTCCCACTTTTCATTTTTAAGTCTTTTTCGGGGATTTTCATTTCCCCAGCCTCCCCAAGGGTTATCATTGCCTGGGACTTGCCATTTCATTCTTCAAATTTCCACTCCTCCACCTGTCCTCTTCGCGGCAGGCCCGGGTTTGTACACGTACCACGAATTCTCTTCTTATCTGGAGACTGGCAAGACAAAAAGGAGGGCGTCGATGCATCATCCAGCTTAACCGGAAACTCTTGCCCGCTTTCATGCGACTCTTGAGGTGGCCCTTGACTCTAACCATCTCGCACGCTCCTGCGTGACTAAAGCGCCTCTCACTTCAATAGCTGAAAAATACGATCACACTGAAGCAGATTCCAAGGACGGAAAGTAGAGCCTAATGTCGCTGATACAAATGCAGAATGAATGCATATGACCTCTGCACACAAACAATGGACTTTTGTCTGCATCCGGAGGGTATACTGTGCCTCTCTGCATCTGCAGGCGATTGCAATCTCTGCTATGGGTAAAAGGGACTGGTCTGTGAAAATAAAATTTGAAAATTGCAGGTCGGGCTGCCTGGAAATAGGGTGGTGTTGGAAAGTATGTGGCTTCTAATGTGTTTCTTACCTGCAAGAATGATAATAATCTTGTAGATATCTTTTATGTTGCCGAGTGTAGGCTTCTTTATTATATGAGTGTGTTAATATATCATATATCCCATTTTCGTCACAGATGACTTAGGATTAATAAGAAGTATATAAAACACTCCTTCCTCAACAGGGTTTATTATGTAAAAGAAGTTAATAATATGTTACATAAACATACGACTAATCAAATTACAAGAACAAATGAGAATCTACTTAGAGGGATCAAAACCATAAGTACTTTACATAGAAATAAATATAAAAGAATTACATCCTATATAGGTTTCTTTCAAGTCATACTCTTTGTACTTAAGAATGTTATTTATTTGCTTATAGAAAGCGGTAAGTTTAAATGGAGAATATCTTTGACAAAATACATAACTGGTTAAATACATAACAGTCTCCTTTCCCCTAAAATGAATTGGCCCCTTTCATTTAAACTATAAGTTACATGAGATACAAAATTACACACAGGATGCATATTAAAGTAAGGTAACTATATTACTACATATTTCCTTATAAGTCTAATATTTCTGGAGGCTTTCTTCTGTTCCTCCGATCAGGTAATACAGACTCAGCTCTATCTGATCTCCCTGGTTCTTTACCACTGGGTTGTAGCTGGTCAATGTGTCGTCTGACTATCTTGCCATCATCCAGTTCTACTTCGTAGTTCAGATTTCCTAACTTCTTTTTAACTTTTCCTTTAGACCATTTTCCTTATTGTTATACATTCTGACAACTACGCTATCATTTTCACTGAATTGTCTAATCTTTCCAATTCCTTTCAACCGTTCATATATTATTTTATTTTTTACCTTTTGAGTCAGGTAGAAGTAGATCTAACTTACATCTGAGTCTCCTTCCCATCAATAAAAAAGAAGGGCAAACACCCGTTGCTGTTTGAGGTGTTGTCCTATATGTGAGTAAAAACTTATTAAGAAAATTATGAATGTTCATGGCGTTAGCATTACACGTTTTCATTGCATTTTTAAAGGTTTGTACCATTCTTTCTGCTTCACCATTTGTTTCTGGGTGATAGGGTGCAGATAGTGTATGTCTAATGCCATTTACCTTTAAGAAATTCTCAAACTCTTCTGAACAGAACTGAGGACCATTATCTGTAACTACTCTCTCTGGGATACCATGAGTAGAAAATAATGTCATGAGGACTTTAATTGTATTTAGAGAAGTTGTTGTCTGCATTGGAATAATGTCAGGTCAATTGCTATAAGCATCAACTGCTACTAAATAAGAATTTCCCAGAAAGGGTCCTGCATAATCAATATGCAGTCTCTGATATGGGTATCCTGCACATTCCCATGGGTGTAAACTTATTGACTTAGGGTTGTTTTGCTGTAATGCACAATCCTGACAATCCTTTATGTAAGCCTCTATATATTTATCTACATTTGGCCACCATATGAAACTTCTGGCTATAGCTTTTGACTTTACAATTCCTTGATGACCTTCATGTATTACTTCCAAAACCTTTTTTCTGAGTGGCATAGGAATTACTACTCTAGCTCCTCTCAAGATACAGTCTTGTTCTATACTTAATTCTTCCTTAACTGCTTTATAATCTTGACACTCTTTTCCTTCTAAGAACTTATCATTTCCTGTCATCAAATATTCCTTCACTTTACATAGGACCTTATCTTTTGTTGTGCTTTGTCCAATGTTCTTTGTTCTCAAGGGTAAGTTCTGAGTTTCAATCAATAGTATGGACTTTCCATGCCCTTCTAGTGCTTTTTATACTGGTAATCGTGACAATGCATCTGCATTTCCCATTTTACTAGTGGGTCTATGCTCTAATGAGCAATTATAAGCAGCTAATACTATTGCCCATCTCTGGAGTCTAGCTGCAACTAGCGTTGGTAGTCCTGCTTTTGGACCTAAGATAGCTAATGGTCAGTGACCAAAGCAAACATTTTCTTTCCATACAAATACATGTGAAATTTTTTAACTCCATAGATCAACGATAAGCCTTCCTTCTCTATTTGAGAATAATTTTGCGCAATCTTGAAGCAAATGAAATAGGTTTTTCTGTGCCATTTGGCATTTCATGTGCTAAGACACAACCTATTCCTACTTATGAGGCATCACATACTAATTTTAAAGGAAGATTTTCTTTAAAGTGTACTAAAAACTCATCAGAACAAATCTCCTTTTTAATTTTTTGAAAAGCATTCTGACACTCCTGTGACCATTTCCACTTTACCTCATTCTTTAATAGCTGGTATAAGGGATGAGCTATTGTTGCTAAATCTTTAATAAATTTTGCATAGAATGTTGCTAATCCAAGAAATGATTGCAACTCTTTAACATTTGCTGGTACTTTAGCTTCCCATACTGCTTTTATCTTATCTTTTGTTTTGTGAATTTTCATCTATCACACATCTTAAATAATTTACTGATGATACATTGAATAGACATTTATTCTTGTTTATCTTCATATCATTTTCCTTCATTTTATCTAGTACTTTCTTTAATCTCTGATTATGCTGTTGTTCATCTTCTCCCCCAACAACTATGTCATCTACAAAGCAGAAAACACCATCTAATCCTGTGAATAGCTTGTCCATAGTCTCTTGCCATAAGGCTGGACTGCTTGCTACTCCATAGGGTAGTCTTTTCGGTTGATATAACCCTAAATGAGTATTTAGTGTACATATTTCTTGTGATTTTGTGTCCATTGTTAACTGCTGAAAAGCAATTTTCAAGTCTATTTTCGAGAATACCTTACAACCTCCCATAGTAGCAAACATAATACTAGGGTTAGGTAAAGGATGTTGAGCAACTTTTAATTGTGGGTTCACTGTGACTTTATTATCACCACATAGCCTTACTCCTCCATCAGGCTTTGCTACGGGTACTAAAGGTGTAGCCCACTGACTATATTTTACCTTTGCCAATTTCCTTCTTCCTCTAGTCTCAATATTTCTTTTTCGACTAGAGTTTTCAGTGCAAAAGGTATTTGTCTGGGTGGCAAAAATTTTGGCATTGCATCTTCCTTTAATTCTAAGTTTGCAGTCACATTGTTTATAGTACCCAAACCTGGCTTAAAAATGGTTTCATACTCTTCCATCAGATCTTGTGTACTTATACTATTCATTTTTAAATTTGCTTTCTTTATCAATTCTGGAAAGTTTAGCTTTAGGCCTTTTATCCAGTTTAAACCTAACAATCCCTTTCTATTTCCTGTTACTATTACAACTGGTAATTCCACAATTTGTTTCTCATATTTACCATAACTTCAGCTTTTCCTATTGTTTCAATCTTTCGATTATTGTAATCTGTGATTAAGGAACTTGTGTCCTCCTCTATTTTCAGATAAGGTATACTCTTGGCTATTTCTTCTGAAATCACAGTTATATCTGCAGCTGTATCTAACTGCATTTCTATATTTTTTCCATTTACTTGTACTTCAAACATTATTCTCTTATTTGTGTGAGTGGAATTTAGTTGGAAAGCAAATTTTTCTTGTTCTAAGTTTTCTTGTTCTCTTTTTTTTGTACAATGTATGTTTTTCTTTTCAGCTTGTTTTGTTTGTTTCTCAAGACATTTCCTGGAAAAATATCCATAATATCCACAAAACTGGCACACATTGTTATAACCAGGACACTTATATCTATCATTCGGATGATGATTATTATAACCACACCTGTAACATTCTTTATATTTGTTACTATTAGGTGTCTGTGCTTTATTCCCTTGCCAGTAATTGGAAGTATTGTTTTTATACCTTTTTTCAAAGTATCCTGTTTTTTTTTGTGATTTATGGTTACTTGAGCCTGATTTATTCGGTTGTTTGTACTGCATTACTTTATTTACACTTCCAGACTAAGGTTTTTAATAATTTTCCTCAATCCATTTATTTTGAACTCGAGACTGTTCATAAGCTCTTGCAATTTCCAATTACTTTTGGAGATTCAGGTCTTTAGCTTGTAATAGCTTTTCTCTAAGCTCACTGGATTTGCATTTACAAATAACTAAATCGACTATTAAGCCTTCCTCAGAGTTATGGGTATCATATTTGCAAAATTGACTTTGCTTCTTTAATCTTGTGACAAACATATCTATACTCTCATTTTCTCGAGGCTCAAGTGCCATGAATGCGCTACGTTCGTACCTGATATTTTCACTGGGGTTAAAATAGTTCCCTAATGCTTCTACGGCTTTATTGTATGTATTATCCTCAGGGGTTAGTGTTTTAAATATATCCTGAACCTCTGGGCCTGCTATGTGCA
>JAXCGZ010004022.1:90000-92500 GCA_037179515.1 Halocaridina rubra
TCGGTTGGGCCGTGTGGTCACATGTCTGCATCCCCAGTCCAGGTCCCCATCTACTCCCACTAAGGTGACACAATAATGTTCCTCCTTTCCCTCTACACTACGTTAGGGTTACACTGAAACCCCTCTTACCCCAGCACAGCTTCTTGATTACTTTTCCCCGCCTGCATGGCGCGAAAATATAAAAATTCATATCTAAATAATATCACAACATTTTCCTATTCTTCAAAAAGACATGCTACACACGTATTTTAATATCACTCTCTTCATCATAACAACATTACAAGACCGATCTGTCATTTCTGCTAAAAATTTTCTCGCCAAAATATTACACCCATAATAATAATAATAATAATAATAATACTTTATTTCCAACATACATTGGGTATTCAAATATGGGTGTACAATTAAAATTTACAAGTAAAATCTTCCTTTAAGAGTAACTTCTTAAGATTATATTTAAAAGTATACACTGAACCAGCATTTTTTAGTTCTCTGGGAAGCTGATTATATAAATGAGGTCCACGAATGTTTATATCTCTTGAGCCAATATCAGTTTTAGACCTTCGTACTAATAAATCTTCCCCTTGACGGGTAGTTAACCCGGTAACTGAGCTTACTGTAGAAAAATTATACAAGCAATCAGGAATATTGTTTCTTAGTATATTAAAAACAAAGGTACATATATCAAAAACATATTTATCTCTAATCTTTATCCATTCTAGATCTTTTAAAACAGGAGAGATGTGCTCGTATTTTCTTACATTGCCAACAGCCACTCGTGCTGCAAAGTTTTGTAACTTTTGTATTCTTTGTAATTGAGTCTTATTTGTACATCCCCAAACTTTGAGACAGTAATTAATTAAACTCATAGCTAAGGACTGGACAATTATTATACGAGTTGATGTTTCAAATGAGTCTTTTACCCTATTTAGATATATTAGAGTACCCATTACTTTTTTATAAATTTCATCTATATGCATTTCAAAATTCATGTAACGGTCAAAATAGACACCTAGGTTCTTTACCGAGTTCATTGGCTTAATGATATTACCGTTAAAATTTATATGAAGATTGTCATCAACTTCTGATAATAATTGTCTGGATCCGATAAGAATAGATTGGGTTTTAGTTTCATTAAGTAACAGACCATTTTTTAGAAAGTAACGTTTAGCCATATACAAAATTTCTTCTGCTCTACGAATAATATTTTCTAAATCATTAATTTCTCCTTCAATTAAGATTTGAGTATCGTCAGCATATTGAATGACATAACAGTTAGGTAAATATTTTACTAGATCGTTTACATATATTAGAAAAAGTATAGGTCCTAGGATCGATCCCTGAGGGACCCCAAACAATACCTTCTTGGAACTTGAAACTGTATCTTTTATTCTGACTGACTGGTAGCGGTTTTTTAAATAGTTCTCGAACCAGCTTGGGTCAATGTTCATTTTTTTGCATTTTTCTAATAATATACTATGGTTTACACTATCAAAAGCTTTAGAAAGATCGAGTAGTAGTAGCAATGATATTTTCTTATTATCTATATTTTTGTATATTTCATCTGATATTTTCAATAAGGCAGTTTCAGTTGATAATTTTGGCCTGAAACCGTGTTGACTTTTTGCAATAAGTTTATTTTTTTCAAGAAACTCACTTAACTGATTTGCAACAATCTTTTCAAGTATCTTTGATAAAATTGGTAGTAAAGAGATTGGTCTATAGTTAGAGACGTCGTCAGGATTTCCATTTTTAAAACCAGGAATTACATGGGGATTTTTCCATAAATCTGGGTAGATATTGGTAACTATGGAAGTATTGATTATTACCGTCAGATAATAAGCTATTACAAATAATGAATCTCTAATAAAACGAAAACAAATTCCATCTGATCCATATGCATTAGAGTCTTTCAGATTTTTTATTACTAAGATTACTGTATTACAATCTACTGTAGTAGGGTTAAAGACATCAGTACTTCTATTGAATGCACTATGTTCTTCCAAATTTACATTATTATTATTATTGCTACCATCATCACTATTATCATTACCATTACTACCACCATCATTATTATTTACACCATTATCAACATTTCTATTATTATTACTACTACCATCATCATTATTATTACCACCATTACTATTATTGATTTCATTTATTATTTCTTTTTTTGTTTTTTCAAAGGTTTTTTTCCCCACTTCAGCGAAAAAATTATTGAACTCTTCTGCTTTAGCACTTACATCTACCTCATCGGGTATAATTGATATGTTACTACTTTTATTACAGTTATTGGAAAGCATGGTTTTAGCAATTTTCCATGTATCAGAGATATTGCCTTTAGCGTTTTGAAATTCATTTTTGTAATACTGTTTCTTACTGTTACTTAATAATGATTTTACTTGTTTCTTATGCTCTGTAAACTTTTCTCTTAAAGGGATATTATCTCTTTGTAGTTTTACTTCATTTTGTAGTTTGTCTCTTTCTTTCATAATGTTTT
>JAXCGZ010004023.1:2500-35000 GCA_037179515.1 Halocaridina rubra
ATAATCTGTATACAAATTAGAATCTAGTTCTTGTAAGTGAGCATATTTGTTTACGGGTACCTTCACACAACCAATGGCGCTTAAGTCGAAATTACAATGCCGGAGGCATGTCTTATATATCTTTTTTGCACGGAAAGCATTGAGGTTTCGAGTCATTTTGTAATTCTTTCATTACAATGAGAGGCCTTCCCTTGCCTACGTCGAGAGAGAGAGAGAGAGAGAGAGAGAGAGAGAGAGAGAGAAGAGAGAGAGAGAGAGAGAGAGAGAGAGAAGAGAGAGAGAGAGAGAGAGAGAGAGAGAGAGAGAGAGAGAGAGATATTATAAAATTGATAAGCCCTTAATCCCAGTAAATAAAGTTAAAAATAACAACAATAATAATAATAATAATAATAATAATAATAATAATAATAATAATAATAATAATAATAATAATAATGATAATAATAATAATAATAATAATAATAATAATAATAATAATAATAATAATAATAATAATAATAATAATGACAGTATTCATTTTAAAGTCCCCTACACAGTAAGAGAGAAAAAAAACAAGGAACCAAAAATGACAATGCACACATGAAGCCATGACCCTCGGTTTCCCATTTACTTCACGGACAGACAATGGTCTCAAGGGAAAATGTCCGTGGGACAAAGAAGACAAGCCCATGTGAAAAAGGTCTTTGTACATAGGGGCTACATATGGCCCCATTGTTTGTATATGCTTCTATGTTCTTACACTCCCAATATTTAAGGGTTACATTATGCACTTACTTCAAAAGACTTCCTGTTTTAATCTTGTTATTATGACAAGTAACTTCATATATATACGGTTTAAAGCTTATTACTGCATTATATATATATATATATATATATATATATAATATATATATATATATATATATATATATATATATATATATATATATATATATATATATATTATATATATATATATATATATATATATATATGATTGTGACGCCAGGACGGGCCAAAAGACATAATAAAATAAAACAGCCCTCATCGGGCCTGGGCACGAAGAATACATATATTAAAGAGAAACAGAGATGGAGAGTGTAATGATTTCTCAGATGTGAAGGGATAATATGATGTGTAATGAACATCCAAGAATATTCAGTGTAGCTGTAGGCATAGAAAAAGAACCATAACTGAAGAAAGACTTAACATCGAACTGGCCTGGACTACTGAAAAAGCTGTCGGACCTCAATGTATATGTTAAATGTTTATCTTAACCAAGTGATCCGGTTTTACGTCAGGGACTCCCTTATCTACCAAGGGCTAGGACGGTTGCCTTCTTGCGAAGGACTTGTTTTGGCAGATGTAATCCTTACGCTGAGTGCATGCCCTTGCTAACCTCAGACCGTGACGGGGCGCGAACCCTCGAAACCAAGTATAAACTCTAATAAAAAAAATTTATTACCGGTACACTAAGTCCCAGGAACTAGTAATAAAAGTGTTAGAGCTCACAAATTCCAAGATATTTATCAAGCAACCACTTCGCAAATCAATTATTTAATAAAAAAATAAAATAAAGACTACTCAATTACCGCACATAAAGACCAGGAATATATAGAAAACGGGATATTATGCCAAACTTATTTGTTTCGTTAAAAGAATATAAACATCCTATTCTGGTAATATTGAAACACCAATGCTTAAAACACAGTGCAGAAAGCTACTACTGCCAACCCATGAAGCATTTGGGTCCCCCAATAGAGTATCATTCAGACATTCGTAGCACACCTGATCAGACAGAGGATAACGAAGTGAAGGCTACTACTATAATCCCTTTCACATCCTTGACATGAAATTCGCACCATTCAGTTTAAGAGAGGGTGGGATTTAAGCCTGCGCCATGGGTACTGCATACTGCTTACCCATCATGGAAAATTAAAGAAAACAATACTTTATTTAACCATACGTTCCAAGATTAGTTACGTAATTCTGAAGGTTCTTCGAGAAAGTATAAAAGTCACTTCAGTTTGATACTAAAAGACGATGATGCTCTATTAGAGAGCAGAAGCCTTACTTAGCGCTGCTATGCGTATATACGTCCCCTTAAATTTTACCCCTGAGGGTGGGGGGTTAAATACTTCCTCCGTGTTTTAAAAGTCGACTAAATGGTGAGAAGCGAGGGGACTGGGAATCTCTTCCTCTAAATTTTCCCTTCCCAAAGAGTCAGACTATTTTGTCTTGACTCAGCCACTCCCCTTATAAGGAGAAAAATGGCTCATGTATATAGATATAAATTAGATACTGCCATTATCCCTACCCAATACCAACTTTCTAGACCAATCACAATCTAGTTTTCACATTAAGAGGAAAAAAGTAAAAGGTTAAGGACGAGGCAGAGATGAGGTAATGATACACAATAGGAAAAGGATAGGCTGAAAATAAAGTCGAAGTACTGCGGACCTACATATATGGCAGGATTAGGCCCTGAGATGACGATAGATCCGTATTTTGAAGGAAGACAGGTTATAAGAATTAGGAAAGACAGAAGGGAAGAGAGTTCCAGAGTCTGGAGGCAGATGGGAAGCAGTCGCGCTGAACCGACCAATCCGTGAGCTACAACTTATTTATAGATTGAAGAAAAGAAGAAGAAGAAACACGCACATGCAGAAACACACATGAGGAAAATCAGAGGACAGTTCTCTAATGATTTTGACATGAGTAAACTGGGAGCGGTATTTTGATAAGGGTGTTTAGAGCTAGAGGTCATAGTTTAAAACTTCGTAAGAAAACATCTTTGCAGGCTTCAAGGGCGCACTTTTTTAGGTAAGAAAATTTATCTGGAATACTTTAAGCGACGAAACAGTAAATGCTAACTGCATTTAGAGTTTTAAGGACAAATGAGAAGTTTAAATATGTAAAAATAAAAAAATGCATGAAAACCCATCGGGAGACGAGGAGTTAATATATGGCTCTTTCCCATTAGAAGTTAACTACAGTGTATGCATTTAGGGAAATACAAACATGAACATATATACTTTGGCACAGTACTAGTTCCAAGAACGGGATAATGCAACTGTCTGAAGCAAATATTATTAAAGCTATTAGCTCATTGTATGCCATTGGTATGGCACTATTATATTATAAGCATAAAACGTAGGCAATACTGACGACTGTAAGTCCTCGCACACACACACACACACACACACACACACACACACCACACACACACACACACACACACACACACACACAGATGAGAGAGAGAGAGAGAGAGAGAGAGAGAGAGAGAGAGAGAGAGAGAGAGAGAGAGAGAGAGAGAGAGAGAGAGAGAGAGAGAGAATTTATAAATAGTTATACAAATCTAAAATTCCTTAGGCAACAATTTTCACACATTACCTTAAACTTCCTATAGTATAAAGAATAATGTAAATTCTTTACAATAATCTTTTAATATTCGCAGCGCAAAAAAAAAAAATAAATAAATAAATATGAAGAAATTGAACATCCAAGAAACACAACCATGAGGTGAAAAAACCCTTATGTTAACCTTAACCTTTGTCTCCTCCACCAATGGCTTCTTCACAACTTTTCTTGTGGCTCGACCTTTGGCGAAGCTTGGAATTATGTGGCTTAAGAAAGTTCAATTTTTCTCGTCTCTTTCCGAGGATTTTAGGTGGTTCCCACTACAGTAATTATAACGTTCAGTGGTAGAAAACTAGGTATTTTTAGTTATTAAATAACATGAGGGTGCCGGTGAAAATGTAGGTATGTGTGTGCATGGGTTTGTGCAATATATATATATATATATATATATATATATATATATATATATATATATATATATATATATATATATATATATATTTATTAGAGAGAGAGAGAGAGAGAGAGAGGAGAGAGAGAGAGAGAGAGAGAGAGGAGAGAGAGGGAGAGAGAGAGAGAGAGAGAGAGAGAGGAGAGAGAGAGAGACAGTAGCTTATTGGAAATATAAAATTAATAGGTCAAGGGCTAAAGGCATTAAGTTTATGGAGTTAAGATATATGTTGGAATACTTGGGTACTGGTGAACTTACTACGCATAATCAGATTTGAGAAATTTTATTATAATAAACAGGTGTCTGATTTTTCGTATGGTCAGTATACGAGATTATGTGCACTACTGCTGCATGTCTCCGAGGCAGACAATACATGCCTCAATTAACGATTAAAGGTCGTGTTGTCTGTATACACAAAAGATTATGTTAGGTTAAGTAGGAGTAAGTTAGGTAATATTTTCATGTTAATTCTCTTCCTGGTTAAAATATCTGAAGAAATCCAGATTTCTCTGGGTATTTAGCAACAGCTACTTAGTGTACACAGACACAGCCCTTATATTTCGGTATCAGAATCCATACATAAGTGGACTACTTATGCCCTAAGTGGTACAATGCTTATATTTTCCTATCCACTTTGGAAAAAGTACATTATAATTCAACAAAACAACATACGACGAAAATTACAGTAAAAACAAATAAAAGTGTACAGTATATACGTATGTTTAGGGTGCAACAGCATTTTTCAAAGAGATAAGATCATGAATCATACATGAAAAGTGTAGCCAAAAGGATTAGAAGAGCTAAAGCTCTCTAAACTATAAAAGAGGAACTTGTAACCATGGAAGTAGCAAAGTTTTTTAAAACAAAGAAGAGGAACTTGTATTCGTTTTCAAACATAATAACAACACAAATAACAAACATCCGATTTCATCCCATATTGATCATAGCCTTAACAAGGATTCCACGTGTGAAGCTTGAACGTGATGCGTGCATGCAATGTAACTCAAAAAATATCAATACGAATTTTCTGCCACTAAACAGAGCTTTATGGCTATAAACATAATTGGAATTTTACTTACCTTACTCGAGGAGAAGATGCTGGAAAAGAAAGAAAAATAATAATAATAATTATAGTTATTATTTGAACATGACTTCATGTCCTGCTGCATAGAGCAGAGTTGTCACAATTTCGCAAAAAGGGGACTCAGCAAGACTTCATAATACCCTGTCCATCGTAATCAATTCTGGCAGCAGAAATGTGGCTAGAAAAAAGTTCAGAGTGGATGAGATTGCCAACCCTTCACTTTCCTATCCTTTTAAATGGGCTAATGCATTATGCAGGAAAGTCAAGTGAGGTATTCTCTCTCCCCGCTGCACTAGGGATAATAATAATAATAATAATAATAATAATAATAATAATAATAATAATAACACTAATAAAAATGATGATCATTTTTTTTTCATGAATATTACCTTTTCCTACCAGGAACAGCATAGTGGTATTATCCAAATGAAGAAATATAATTTCCATCACTCCATAAGCATAGTGATTTGCTCAGTCACACTTATGCACACCACGTATAGTCAGCAAGATCAAACTAATGCAAATGCTAATTTCCAGATCAAGATCTCATAATTCTCTGGGTTATTCTGCCCCATAATTCATGATTGGGTACATGATGTATAAAACATCATTTTGATACACAAAGTTTTAAACTTTTAGGTAAAAAAGGTGATTACGCCATTACAAAGATAGCGCGTTCCACCATAAATTAGTTTACAAGAAGGGAGCAGAAGAGAGTGCATGTCAGTAAGAGTTTACCATATCAAGGGATATAGGTAGTATAATACTTTGTGTATGAATAAGTAATCTGACACTTTATGTATGAAAATTATCCACGTATACATAGACAGCACTCATAGGTGTAAGGTGCAGGGTAATACAGTATATTTTTCATATCATGGCTTCTGACTGACATTTACAAATAAAGGAATAACTCTGAGGAGTGTTGTAAAACCCTGAGAAAATATTTCGGGAGAAGAGTGCTGTCCCTGTATTTGAGGATCATTTTGATACACGAATTATTAAATTACTTTTTGACACATGAAATTTTAAGCTACTAGTTAACTGGTATAAATGCCATTGCATAGACATTGTGTTCATGCCATAAATTAGCTTACAGAAAGAATGTAAATCAGGCAGAGGAAAAGGATATTGTTGAAAATGCGATACCAAAACTATTCACTCCAAGAGTTTTAGCGACAATTTTTGCTGATCTGAACATTTTGCCTAAGTGTGTTGAGGACAAGGACCCCAACACTGACTGTTTTATAATCTTAGAAAGCTATTCATTCTATTCATTAAATGTATCTCTCCCATCTGAATTCTAACTCATATTATCCCTTCCCCTTTCTGGATATAAAAGTCAATTTGTGCTTGGCATTACCCACCCTAACCCTCTACCTCCTTGGAGGTACCTCTGATCTGAACACCTAGTAAACGCAATTTATAATTCCTTTCCATGATTCGTTTACTGTTAATGCTTTCTATGTATATATGCCAGCTCACCCATCTCTGTAGCTTTTACTCTAATAACACTGCCTGCCCTCACACATCTTTAAATCAATCATTCCACATTTTGTAAAACTATCTGCTTCACATATCCTTATAAAGCACTCTCTCAGTGCTAGTTTTCTCTTCACCGACTAAATTTAAATCCAACACTCATGCCATACAATACTGCAGGGTCATTTACTCTATCACACAATCAAATTTCAGTTTGAACTCATACAGATCTCTAATGCTATAACTGCACCCTGTAGTTTTGCCCCTTCTACCATTCTCTGCTCTCACTTCTCTGACACCAAATATCTTTATATTCACTCCTAATAAAAAAACAACAACGACATATAGAAGAAGATTTTACACATAAGATAATGCTTTTTCCTGCCACAAACAGCAAATTGGCCACAACTTACATATAAATTATCAAAAAGGGAATTACTCATTTGTATCCTCTAGTCATACCCAATTGCTACGAGTAATGCAATACACACAACCAAAAGGTGAACTAGAACCAAGTTCATGTCTGAGCAATCCAAATATAAGGTTTATACTTTCCTGGTTTACCTTGACCCTTAACATGTGGGTTTAGCTGCTTGTCACTGCTATAATGCCAAAAATGCTATATATCAACTTGTAACCAGTAATTTTACTGTAAATGTCTCTCTCTCTTCCGGACATCAAAAGTATATCCTGGACACTTCAAAATGTAAAAAGTCCCTTGTGGCCTATATCACATTAATCAATATAATAAAAACCATCCCATATGTCATTTTCACTAGTTTTTCAATATCCATGTTTATTCTAAGTGTCCAGGCCAGCTAAGCCACATCTGTTTAAAGCTCTCCATTAAACTTCCTGTACCTACATTTAACCTCATATCTAACTCTGTGAAACCATTCCACTACTCAATCTTAGAAACTTTATATTTTCCTTACCTTAAAAACATTCATATATTACTGCCTTGATAAAAATCTCCTTTTTCACACTCTACTGTGCCCCCAATCAGCTTTGTCATTTCTACCAATATAGCTTTGATCCTTCTACTCTAAGGTCATCTAAAAGTCCTTTAAATTATTTATTCCCAACTACTGAATCTGAAACAATTAAGTTGCCTCAAATACCATATCATAAAGTCTAACCAACTAAAGTTCAATTCACCACTGCTACTCCCTCTCACCATATAATATTACTTCTAGTTAACTAGTAGCCTAGTTCTTCCATGTACTCTGCCGAAGTCTTTCAATAGGATCAGATTAAGTATTCACATCAGCCAATACCATGTTCGTGACTTCTGCCTCTTTCAACTGAAATTCTAATTCCTTGCCTAAACTACTGTCATTGTAACAAGAGCACAGCCTAAGCTCCCTAGTAACATATCTTGTGAAAGAAAGACATACAATACAATTAAATGTTGCACGAGAGCATAATTACCGAAGAGAGCTTTCCATTACTTGTTTGTTCTTTCATTGAAAGTTAAGGAAAATCAAAATAAAAAAAAAATCAAATAATATAATGCAGTGTAACTGCAATATAAGTACTTTATTGTGCTTTCTATTTTGCATGAAACTTAATAAAAAATAATTTACAAATTGATATAAATCGCTACTTTTTTTTACACAAACTAGTCTTCAAATCTCCATATAAAGGAAAGATTATCTCCCATTAATTCTAATTATGGAGGAAGACATTAATTCTAATTATGGGGAAGACATTCATTCCATATATCTTAAATTACCTTCATGAGCCTCATAATCTTAAGTATTTTAGAGCTATGCACAGTTATTTAGTTCCACACTATTGTGAATACATATGAGGATTTGAACAAACTTCATGATTATGCATAGTACTTGTGTGAAGAACAGAATGGTTGGCATAGTGAGATATAAAGAATGAGTACGTTGGAGAAAAAAAATAATTGTTACCATATATCTATTACCGTACATTATTTGCTACTGTACAGACTTTATAATTGTACAGCATTTACATTCGTTATGAATTGTCTGCTACAATATTTTTATTATTCTACAGTATGTGTTCCTATACGGAATTAATTATTGTATTTATGTTCATAATGCTTATACATTCGTTTTACTGTGCAGCATCTACTTAAACTCCTGGAAATCACACAAGCACAATCGTATAAATGTTTGATATTGTATCACATGATTTTCTCATACTGGTTGTCTTGTTACAGTAATGGATTATATTTTTTGAGCAATGATGACTTTTTTTATGTTCATTAGGGTCTTACATTTGTCTGACTTTACAACAATTAATACTGACCATTATCACACTCAAATTCCTTCATGGTTATGATAGAGTGGATAGGGATCGATATTTTGATATGGCTGGCTCTAGAACTAGAGGTCATAGTTTGAAGCTTCGTAAGAAAACTTCTTCGCAGGATGTAAGGAAATACTTTTTCAGTGTAAGAGTAGTTGATAATTGGAATTCGCTAAGCGAGGAGGTAGTTAATGCTATCTCAATCCATAGTTTTAAGGACAGGTATGATAAGTATCACTAAGTATAAAATGGAACCGATGAGGAGACGGGAAGATACGAGCTTTGGGCTCTTTCCCGTAAACACAATTAGGTAATCACAATTAAGTAATCACACCCTTGCCAAAGTGTGATACTGTATCATATTGAAGTTTAATGAATCTGTTTATTGTATGTTTTACATATCCTGGTATTTTGTAGTCTAACAAATCTTTAATAAAGTATTCACTTACGGTTGAAGAAAAACTGTTGATGTTTAGCATGTTAAATGTGCTTTGCTTGGCTTTGAGTTGTTGCATTACTGTGATGCACTATACAATATTTTTTCCCCTAAAAAATGCATTACAACAATCCAGCACTTTCAAACACAGAATATATACTGCATTAAGTAAGCATTACACAGAATTTAAATGGCAGTAAATAATGCATTAAGTAATGCTTACACAGAATTTAAATGGCATTAAATAATGCATAAGTAGAGTACAATTATCTAGGAATGATTTAAAGTGTACGGGTGGGTAGGAAATGCTTAGGTGCAAAGGATTTTCGTTAGGTACTTTACTGTAAGGATCTTGAATATAACCAGCTTTTGATATACAAAGCATGGGGGGTTGGACCCACTGACAGGATAATATGCAGACCAACTATAAGTGTGTGTACATGTGCTATCGTGAATTTACACACAGTTGTCCCACTTACATGATTTTCAATAATGCATTTTTAAAACATATACAACAGAACATTTTATGAAAAACTAAAACTTCAGAACATTTTTCTCTAAGTAAGCATATTATAGCAACCACTATATTGCATTAGTTTCCACCTAAGATTAGGCTGTATTAGATAAAGCTACAGTACATTACAGCAATCTAGGCCTGATGTAATGTATGCAAGAGATTGGGAAAAAGTCAGATGCAAAGTACCAACACTTTTATAATAGGATTTTGAACATGCAGTTGAACCTTAGTTTCCAAAATTCATTCATTCCTGAAAAGGGTTTGAAATACAAGAATTTCAAATACCAAAGCAAATTTTCTGATTGAAATCAATGTAAATTGGATTAATGCCTTCTTTGAACTAAGATGATTGCTTATTTACACCTTCATAACAATACTTCATGCATAAATTCGTATTCAAAAGCAATAAAGATCATTAAATCTACCAAAAAAGAATTTACACAATACAAATAGATAAAATAAAAAAATAAAAAATTCACGGTAAAGAAGCTCCACTACTTACAAACAATCAAGTTACAAGCACTCACTGATACAAACAAGAACCTTCTCATGTAATGATGTATGCATCACTGTACTAATTCATTATTTTAATGTTGTATTAAAATTCGGTAATTACTACATGTTTTATGTAGTACTTAAGAAGCATCAGAGAGAATTGTAATTATTACATAAAGTTCTAGGGCCCATTGTTCCAGATATCCCAGTTGAAGAGAGTGACAGAGATTTTTTTTCAAAGACGAAGACCAGGAAGTTCCACTTCCTGGTTGTTCTGTTCTTGCTATGCCTTGGTGCTTTTCTAAGGTTTGATAGAAATTAAATGGTAGTGCAGATATTTTTGGATATTTCACATGTTGGTGAATCATCAGTGCGGCACACTAAGTACAAAACAATCTTTGCTGAAAACCCTTTTCTGGAAAAGTATCTTAAGCTTATATTCCTAGGCAAAAGGTACTTCACTGTTGAAGACATTTCTGCAGAGGAGGGTTATTAACTCTTTGGGAGAAGAAGTTCCTTATCACTCTCTTCAACAGGGATATCTAAAACAAAGGGTCCTGGAACCTTATGTAATAATTGCAGTTCTCTTTGGTGCTTAACCAACATATATAAAGTAGTGTCCTTACATAATGTCATTTTCTGAACATAATACAATTTATTAATACTGCATACTTAGTTATGTAGTAGTCTTTAACCTAAGTACAGTACAGCAATACAAATGTATGTAATGTACAGTAATTGTTTTTACCTAAACATAACTTACAAACAATGCTACTTATGAACTGACTTCTGGAACCTAACTCGTTTGTAAGTTGGGGAGTGTCTGTACCTCAATGGAGACTATGTTTGATAAAATTTCTTTTACCACCACTATTGCCAGTCTAGTCAGTTTTCTGTTCACTACGGTAACACCACTGTACTGTCGTTTAGTTTATTCAAATTCTCAACAAAAACACAAGGAATGGCACTGCAACTTTTTGCAGCCAACTGCACACATAATAACTTATTGTAAAAGTACAATGCAATTCAAGAAAAGGCATTGTCTATGGTATAACGGAGACCATTTCAGCCTGCATGGAGGCTGTGTAGCCAGAGGACTATGTGATTTGCTATTTGAGTTGCAAGACAAAGTTTGAAAACCAAAACATCATTGGTCTGAAAGAAAGTTTGAAAATTGAATCATTAAAGCTCTAAGGCATTAAAAACCGAGTTTCCACTGTGGGTGAACTCACTTACTTAGGGAGTGGTAGAACCAACAGACAGTGAATATATATATATATATATATATATATATATATATATATATATATATATATATATATATATATATATATATATATCTCAAAAAACCATCTTACGGGCAAAAGGCCTCTAAAAGTGATATCTAAGATTTCTTGAACTCGCAAATTATTGTGCCGACATGAAAAACTTTGTACACAAGATCAACTACTGTGACATGAAATGTGAACACAACTACAGAACGTAAGTAGACAAGAATAATAGGCGTCTTCCCACTAAGAATGCAGTTAGGCTTCAACTTACGACCTACCAACCGGTCATTGGATGAAACAGTTAAGAATTGAACCATTTCATACTGTACAGGGATAATGACTATAAGGGGGCATAGTATACAGGTAGTATTTGAATCACGACCTACACAACTTAGGACTATGCAACATGATGGCTGCAAATATGTACTGTATTTCTAGTCACAACTGCACTGTCTGGCAGTGTGAGTGTTGCCCAGCTTGATGTACGACAATTTTCTGCTGCCAGCAGCACTAACATCCCAGCGAGACACTCGGTTATTTTCAAATCTAACTCAAAATCTACTAAGAGCAACTGCTGCTGCAAGTTGTCTCTACTCTGTGTCTCCATAGTCATTTTTCAAAAACCTCACAATATCTATGAAGAGGAAAGTGTCTTAGTCTACTACTACAAATGGCAAGAAGAAAAGAAAGATCATTGATCTCGACAAGAAGTGAAGGAGGAGAGAAAGTGAATGCTACTGAACGTAATTTCAAACTATCTCAGTCTCTCAGTTCAGTGAACTAACAGATAAACACAATATTCTTGAAACAATGAGAGGTTCAGCACATATACAGTCAACTGTCATCACAAAGTAACGGACCGGGCCTAACCACAATATGGAGAAGTTTCTACACAGGTCCATATCCAGGAGCAAAAACCTTTAAAGCTTTTCCCACTACAGATGAAGGCTAGAAGACTATGTTATGCTTTGAAGGAACGAGCCAAGGCAGACTAAACTCAAGCATTAGACAATAGTATTGGAAGACTCAAAAGGATTACGAAGAGCTTCAAGATGAATATAATGTTCGAATGACTGGAGAAGCAGCGAGTGCGGGCGAGGGAGCTGAAAACTTTGCAGACATGTTAAGTTGGATAACATAATATAAAAGAAGGTTATCAAGTTGAGCCAATTTTTAATGTGGATAACACAGGCTTACTTTGGAAATGGATATCAACACAAACTTACATCCACGAAGAAGACAAACATATACCTAGATTTACAGCATTGAAATAGTAACAGACAAATGAGAATGGAGGAGCAGAAAAGAACGAAATAAGTTACTTTCTAATTAGGATATATATTTAAAGCATAGCTAATCCAATATCATAAAAGTAAAAACATTTTTACTGATAATAAGACAATACCAATAGTTGCCATACTAATGTAAGCATAAGGAAAATTCAACATATAATCATTTCACTGAAAAAAGCTAGACAGAAACTGCACTGAAATAACAAAAGGATAAACAAAGAAGAAATATTGTGGTGACTATTCCCAGAATGCCTGCTTTCACCTGGTCAATGAATAGTCTACTCTCAGTTTTTTGCAAGCTACCGTACACAAAAATATTTACTCCACCAACTTCAAATAAAGTTGGGCTAAAATTTACTGGCTTATAATTAAATATAAGACAAACTGTACGGTACTAAAGGGGAAGGGCATGAGTTACGTTTGCTTAATAGTTAGTGGAAAACTCCCACTGGTTAATAACACAAATACACTAAATAATATTAACTGAACACTGCATAAATCCAGGCTTAAATGAAAGACTCATCGATAAAATATAAAAATATATTGAAAAAAGTTAATATTATAATGGAGCAATATTTCAGCCCAAAAGAAAAGGTTAAATTTTACAAAAATAACAAAGAGTTATAGCTCCAGGCACGACTGCTGGACACATCAAAATAAACAACACATAATAACGAAATTGTAATTGTTCAAAATCCAAAAACTTTATGCAATATTAAAACACAGTCACAGCTTGACAAATTCGACAGCACTAGTCCAAGGGGCGAAATGGGAGGCTCATAAATTTACACGAATTTTACGAGTCTCTAACAATAGGTCCTAACCTGGTGCTGTCCTCAGAGAAAGTCCTCGTCCGTTCTGTAAACAAAGCAGACGAGCATCACATTCTAAAATAAAAGGATATAATTTTATCATATTATACATAATTAAGGATTTCCTAAGATTTAGATTAGCTTTACAAACAAATTCCAATTATTCATGAGGAAATGAATTAATGACAAAATAAATGATTGGTTTAATATAGTCTTTCAAACGAATATATACATGTAGGCTGATGCAATGCTAATTATGGTATTACAATAAAACACACACAAGGTATAACTAATGAAACTGTGTGTGATAGATCACCACAAATATATTAACCTAAAAGAAGGGGAACTAAAAATGATAAATAAAAATATATGAGTAAATATAAAAGAGGAATTAACAATAAAGCTGGGTATATGGTACTTAACAGGCTGTGGGACAACAAAAATCATACACCATTTACATCAGAATTTAATCTTGGCAAGAAAACTAAGAGGACAAAAAACTCCCAAAGTATATCCAAGCAAATCTTAACAAGGTCTCATAAATTAATGAAGCGATCTCTTACATAAGCTAGAGACAGTATCTGAAAACAGGAGCACTTGAAAATTGCCAGGCTTTAAAATGGGCCATGGAAGATATGATGTCATAGGCAAGGCGGTATCATCCCATAAGACATATATTTGCCGTTGCAAATGTGGTGCTAACTACACTGATCATGCTGGCAGATGGTACATAACAGCATTACTTCCATTCATTATCTAGCCCCAGGGTGGATGAGTTTTGCTCCATCACTGAGGATAATCTATGAAGGTCCAAAATGATGAGATATAAATATATTGATCATTCTCATTCCTAGCAGAAGAGAGATTAATATTCAAAATTATCAATAACCCAGAGAATACTTACCAAATATTTCATTGTTATTTAACAACACTGAAAAATTTCATGAGGACAAGTTCTAATCTGAACCTGCACAAGCTGTCAATCATAAAGCACTAAAGAAACCGTGATTATTTTTTTTTCAACATACTTCAACTCATATCACAATCACTCGCAATCTGAAACATAAAGATACAATATAAATAAAAATATTACAAAATTCCTCTTTATGAGAAACTACATTCATCTGATATAATAATCTACTTAAGATCTATAGCATGCCTAATATAGTAGAGAATACTGTCACAACCATGGCAACTGAGGGTTAATGAACCAATTACCTGCTAAGTGATCAATAAATATAATCCTTTATGATCACAGAAAATATACAATAACAACAGACAATGAAGAATAACTTAAACCACATGTAAAATGGACCTATGCCAATTGTTTCAGTCATGAATTCGCCTGCTACATTACCATATCTACGATAAGAGAATTAAAAACAATATAAACATGACAAAATGCTAAACAATATGAATACATTACCCTTCTACTAGTTATTAACATCTAATCTTTGAAAAATAAACCCTATAATCTTCTATTCTAAACGTCAGCTCTGATGACCTTTTACAGATATATTTCTAAGTACTGTATGTAATATTAGTTATATGGAGAGATACACTGAAACTCTCATTTCTAAGAATTAACAGAAAATAGCTATGTGACAGGAATAGATGACAAAAGAGGTTATAGAGAGTGTCACACTATAACCTTGAACCCTGTGCCATGGACAGTATTTACTGCATCTGCTACAGCTACAAAACAGCAACCTAAATAGTATTTACAGTGAAATAAGAGCTTTAATACAGTAGATGTGTTGCCGCTTGTTTAAAACATACTGTCTTCTGATATTACAGTACTCATAAACACATAAATACCAACAAGCAGATAATTAAGATCACATAAAATGACATCAACTAATGAAGTTTTGACTCTGAATGTCTACAATACCCTCTTTTAATAAAAAAAACAAAATTATACTTAGGATTATCTATTTACATGTGGTGATAAGAGAATTTCTTACTGCTTATACATACTTGCAGATAAATAAACTTCTGGGATGTGCACTATACTCTTTTGATCTCTATGCTGCTTTACCACATGTAATATAACATGATATATTTTCCTTACTTGCCTCACAGTAGGTTATTACACTGTATAATTAATACTTTATCAACAGTCTTCAATACGTAATTTTTTGACTTCTAAGTTATCACTAAGTATTTTCAAAATCAGGCAGACCTGAAGTACACTATTGACTTTAGCATTTTATGCTGAAATAAGCACAAAATTATCAGCAGCTTTATAACCCAAATATACTTTATTACAATATATGCATTCCACATCAGATATTTATCTTCCATCAGTATAATGATTATGGTGGGGAGCATATACAATTCTTTGAGGCTTTCTTTCTGATCAATAAACTATTATGAAAAATATTCACTACAGCACTACCTTATCATACAAAATCATAATAGTCAACAGATATTCCATAAATATGATTGCTAATAACATGCTTAGGGTTCTTATATTCATTACAAAAATAGCTATTAATCATTAAATATAGGTATACAGTATATTACTATAATCTAAAGAGCAATACTGTATACACATTCATCTGTAATATTTGTCAAGATTTATAAGATTATTCCCATGAAAATACCTGTAATTTAAAAAATGAGGTATATGCTGGATAAAAATAGACTACATAGCATTAAGGAAGTTAGTATGTCACTCTGAACAACACCTACTAACTACCATGCACAATATCAAGATCTAGAAATTCACTAAAAAGTTCACTGGAATTAGTAAGCTGGAGAAGGCTTAGCTTTCATCTTTAATAACAATATTAGTTCCTGTTTCTCTCATGCACTATTTTCCTTTGCTATGCTCTGGTAATGTTTGAAAGTAGAGTAGTGTCGATCATAAATTTAGGCTATAGTAAATATATATAATAGGTAAGTTGCTCTACAATATTAAAAAAACAGAGCAATAAGTGATAGTTCCTCCAGTTCTGAAGTTCAATACTATTATTAAGTAATGAAGCTTAGATAGTTCTTTAATATACACTTTTAAGTACCAAAGTGCTATAATATTGGTACCTAATCCACAAAAGAAGATACTCTTCAATTACACTTATTCACAACTGACACAAGGATTGTTTTCACTTAGATCTACTCTGACACATAACGGACATAAAAATTCAGAAGTAAACTTTATATACCTGTATTATCAAATACTCACAAAGTTACCAAACAAAATTCAATGGGGTATATATTAAAAAGACAACTAATAATCATGTAAATAAGCGTAACAGGGTAAATTCAACAGCCATTAAGAATCATAAACTTTATGCAGATTTCCATGCTATTTAAACAGTATTTAGGTATATTTTCTATCTTTTGATTCAATATTTTATAGTCTATTCGTTCAGACTTTGCCCTGGGTAGTGGAGAAGTGAGAAATGTTCACTCTTACCTTATTTTCTCCACTGCTACTTTACAATAATTAGTCCCGACTGGTTCGAGCTGTAGCAGGAAGTTAACTGAAGAATAATGACCCATAATAAACTTAAAAATGGTTTCCGTAAGTAATATCTATCATGCAGAAGAGTATATTAGAAGACGGAGCCATCAGTTACAAGAACAATTATTATGACGTCCTTGTCTACATCCAATCAACGCTGAGCTACTCAGACGTCACTAGTCCCTTGAACCAATCAACGTGGATTATTTTTTGCTTCCCTACCACGGCAGATTCATCAGCCTTCTTTTAAAATAAAAAAAAAATATCCTAGTGAAATCTATTTGTAAAGTTATTATGGGTCATTATTCTTCAGTGACCTTCCTGCTACAGCTCAAACCAGTCGGGACTAATTAATGTAAAGTTGCAGTGGAGAAAATAAGGTAGGAATGAACATTTCTCACTTCACTGCCCAGGGCAAAATCTGAACGAATAGGCTATAGCATTCAAATTCACACTCAAGTCATTTAAAACCTTTTTGATATTTTCCCTTAGTAAAGTAATGCGAGATGAAATTCTTTTTTTTTTTTTACTTCCAAATAACTTGTCTTCACTTCTGGGAGTGACAACATTACCCAGGCTTATATTACTGGAATTTTCGATTGGCTCTTTCCTATTTCTGTTGTAACTCTCTTATCCCTATAACTATCAACATTTTCTTTTTGCCTTTTATCCACTGGGTCTCTCAGTAGTCTCCTTGGCAAAATGGTAGCGTCTGCGACTCCGAGGCGGCAGGTCGAGGGTTCGCGCCCCGTCACGGACTGAGGTTGGTAAGGGCATACACTCAGGGTAACGATTAAATCTGCCAAAACAAGTCCTTCGTAAGAAGGCAACCGTCCTAGCCCTTAGCAGAAAAGGGAGTTCGTGACGTAAAACCGAATCCATCCACTGGGTCTCTCACTATACTGAATTAGGGAGTGGCTTCTGATCATAAATGATTAGCATATTAGTGTACATAAGTTTCATCAAATATTCAACATGGAAATGTACTCCCAAATTATTTTTCTTCTTGAAATCCCAAGTTTGTACTTGGTAATAAAAAAAAAAAAGTCCATATCATGTACCTGAATCAATGTCAAAACTAGAGAGGTCTGACCGGGGCCAATTAGGGGGCCGGTAAACTGCTTTAAGGGGCAGAAATGCAGATGCCATAGGCATAAAACTTACCAAGAACCGTCTGGGGCACGATCTGCCACAACGATGACTTATCGATATCTCACCGGTTGGGGGAGGAGAGGAGGGACCCCGTAAAATCTGTCAGGAACATTTTATTTTTCAAACTGTTTTCCTTTTTTGATGTCGGCTACCCCCCAATTAAAGGGGGAAACAGCCAAGGTATATGTATGTATGTATTACGCAAAATACTACATCTCTGGCTATTTTGCCAGATTTCTGAGAATAAATTTTGCTATAGTGATACAAACATAGGCCTATATTCACTACATATTTTTTTTTTATAAAAAAAAAGATTGTCTCTTGTCACTGACATTGATGACTAAAACTTTATTGCTTCAGAAAAGTTCTAAAACATTCTTCAGTTCTCTATCCAACAACAACAAAAGTTTGAGCAAATAGTCAATAATTGATGTAGACTAATATGCTAATTAATTATTAATATCGCAATTGTCATAGTTTATAGATTTTCTTTTGTCACAATGAATAGTATCATAACTGGAATTCAATAGTTTCAATTTAATTGATGCAAAAAAAAAAAAATGTGAGGAGTCCATTACAGAAAGAGAGTGACTGCGCATGTCCTTGCCGATTGGGGGGTTGAGATTTAGGGGGGCATAAATTTTGTACTAGGGAATACATACCTCTCATCTCCCCCATTAGGTTTTCCATGGGAGTCAGACAGATTTCCGACCTCTCATTATTCCCCCATTAGGTTTTCCATGGGAGTCAGACAGATTTCCGACTGCCATAATCGCGACACCCATTATTCCCAGTGCCAAAATCCATACAGACCAAGATACCGACAAGCTTAAAATTCCGACATAAATTATATCCTGTCTAGCAGTAGCATTTTTGGCTATTAAAGCCAAAAGACCGAACAGTGATATGTCTTTGGTTATTTAGGTCTATCTCTTAACAGTATTTTTCAGTTGTCACTGGATAGTCTGAACCTTTCATATACTTTTTAAATTTATTTTCGTTCTAAACCTCCCATCGAAATAGAAGACATTAGTGAAGCAATTCTCTCTCAAAAGGGAAAGATAAAATCGTCGTACGTGGGTAGTTGATGGTGAATTTTATTATTAGTGTTGCGAATTTAGCAAAATGGATAACTGTAAAGGCAGAGCAGTTAGTAAACTTTTAAATGGACATAAATGGACAAAATGTATAAACTCCTTTGTTATTTTGGCCATGTTTTCTCCAGTACATGAGGTCAAGTGTAAAGGATCATAAGAAAACAGTTATACCCTACTGGAAATGTATCATTCAATAAGACAATTTTAGTCAATATTATAATAGCTTCATGTATATCGTTATGAAGTAAAAATACATAAGCAATACGTATAAGTCAATTGTAGATAAGTGTATTGTGCTGCGCTTTTTATTTATTTGTGAAATATTACGTTTCTATGGTCAGTGATTCATTTAAATCAAAAGTAAAAAAGTTGCTTTGGACAACATACATGAGCGTAAACATGAAAAATATGACTTTAGAAATTGCGTATGCTTCCTAATTAGAGGTAGGTGGTTTACACAGCATCACTTCCCATGAACCTTTTAGATTTAAGGATGATAATGCCATTTTGCCATGGTTCAAATTCGTTTTATGCACCCCTCTAACTCATTTTATAAATTTTAATAAGGTTAGGTTAGTTTGGTTGGGTAAGGTTTGTTTGGTCCTGAAATGGAAGGGGTGCATAAAACGTTACAATACTGATGTTACCCTTTGTTGTGTGGTAGACCGGTAGGGTAGGCCTCTCTACCCAAAAGGGTCAGTAGAAACATACATGGGCAAGTGGTAGAATAGTATCTAATCATTTTTTAGGATATAGTAAGAGCAGTAATACTTATTTTGCAATTGTCGTCATGAATAAGATAATCTTGGAAATACGATACTGTTACCAAGTAAGCTGTCATAGGTTAAGGTTGAATATTACTGATGATGATATCTGACTTTCGTAGTAATATTAGGGTAAGTACCATAAATGATAAGATTAGGTCAGATCTTTTAGTCTGTATATAGGGAATTAGTTTGTAGAATAGGTTTAACCTGTTTGTGTCCACATTCAATTGAATGGTGATTATTAGTATGTGTTTTACAGTAAATATTTACCTAAAACTTACCAACATTTTTTGTAAATGTCAAAAAATATATTTAGTTTAGTGTCCCTGTAGAGATTTGGAAGCATTAATGATTTACTCACATAGTAGGGAATTCTTTGGGTGGATGGGCTAAACAGATATAATACAGTTATACACAGCCAAGCTATAGGAATATTGGTCTTATTTTAGTTTTGGAGATTAATGGAGTATGGGACTTTTATATTAATAGAGCCCCCGTCTAGGGAGGACACATTCCTCTAGTTGAGTTAGGTTAGGACGCACCAAAGATGTGCTTTTTTCGACATTTATAATTCCTTCTTCAAAAATTTTACCGGAATATTTTCAGTCAGGAGAAACCAATTATTTTTCGCTAAAGATTATATATTCTCTTTGATAGCTGGCTGTCATTTACAGAATGTTTTTACCTATTATATGTAAAACCGAATTAACAGTTACTACTTGTTGTTCACATTCTAGATGTTCACAAAGTATTTCTGTTCATTATTGTCTTTAATGGGCTATTATCAATCTTTTACATACACTTTATATGTATTTACCATGCATATGAGTTTGTGCATGTGTTCAGTATTATTGCATCTTATGTATGTTTTCAAATTTGAGGACAACTTTTTTCCAGTTGATGATTAAGTAAAGCTTTAATTGCATGTTACGTTGCAACTCGAAAAGTTCTTCTTGTCTGTGGTCCTCCACCAGCTCCTCCACATCTCCTTGTTGATCTCCAATCCCAAACTTTTGCCTGTGGCCACAATCTTGTTCACTACATTGACAGCTGTGTCCTCACTGAACCTTTGAAGTCTCTATCAGCCACACAACCTGGCCAAAGTTTCCTCCAGGTGAACTGCAAGTGTGGTAAAAGACCTCCTTCCATACCTTGTCAGTGAGGTTCATGCATTGGAGGATATTGAAGTGGTCTTTCCAGAATTAAGTTTTGACTTATAAAGTTGTATTCGATATCAAGGTCTTCTTCCAAACCTGGAGGATGAGGAAGAGTGTTGTCCATTACCAGAAGACACTTAAGGGGCAAACCTTTTTCCTCAAGATATTTCTTGACAGCTGGTGTAAAAACTTCAGTCAACCATTCTATAACAAGGATACGTGTTACCCAAGCCTTGCTATTCGACCTCCATATTACCAGAAGTCTAGCCTTCAACATATTATTGCTCTTGAAAATGAATGGTAAACTAAAAGAGACTTGATCTTGCAATCCCCACCTTCATTAATGCACAATAAAAGTGTAAGCCTGTCCTTCATTGGTTTGTGGCCAGGCAGTGCCTTCTCCTTTTGGGGTATGTAGGTCCTTTAAGGCACATTTCCAAAACAGTCCTGTTTCATCACAATTAAAAACTTGCTGTGAGAGATAACCTTCACGTTTGATAAATTTTGTGAATTCTAGCACATAGGCATCCACTGACTTTTGGTCCAAACTAGCTGCCTCTCCATGTCTAACAACACTATGAATTCCAGCTTGTCAACGAAATATTTCAAACCAGTCTCTCCTTGGTTTAAATTTGTAAATTATATCGCCTCTTGCACTCGGATTGTTTGCTACTAAATCATGGTGTAACTGTAAAGCCTTTGCACACATTTTAGCCTCACTAACAGTATCTCCAGCAAGCTCTTTTTCATTTATCCAAACTAACAACAATTTTTCTACCTCTTCTATAATTTGTGACCTATTATTCGTTAGTCATTCCTTTAGCCATGTTAGCCGCCAGTAAGGCCTCTTTATTCTTTGACATAGTACAGATGGTCAATTTTGCCATGTCATACCGTATAGTGAGATCAGAAACATGAACACTATTCTCATGTTTAGCTATTACTGTATTTCTTGCTTCGTTTCCACGGTAATAGGTTTAGGCTTTTTAATGTCACTATCACTGACACTTTTCACTTTCTTGGTAGCCATAATGAATGCTAAGTTAAAAGTGAAAAGCAAAATATCTGAAAATCTGTAACGAAAGAACAGTGAGCGATCTTCACAGTGCACGCATCAATGCAGAACTGAAAGCAAACACGTGGTTGGAAAAACAGTGAAAAAGCAAACCGTAATAGCCAATCATATAAAGATTGTTCTAAAATCAAGCAAAAATTCAAGTTGATGATGTATTGCTATCATATATGTGTAAATCAGTCGATACTTCCATTTATAATCAGTATACATTTTAGAAGAATTGTGTAAGAGTGTAAATTTATATTGTGATGAAGGATGTTATTTTGTTATGATTTCTTTGGAAGAACTGTTTACTTGTAAGGATAATGTAATTTGGAAAGTGTGGATATATATATATATATATATATATATATATATATATATATATATATATATATATATATATATATATATATATATATATATATATATATATATATGCGAATTCAGTGCATCGCGGTTTTTTGGCGAGCTTTTTTTTTCTGGGTATATGTGAGAATTTCAGAATATTACAAAATTAAAATTTTCAGTATTTTAATTTTTTTATTATTTTTTTTTATTATTTTCTTGATAACAAAATGTATTTCTCAGCCTAAGAATAATAAAACAGTAAGAAATAGTAAAAAAACATAAATTTAAACATGTAACTCTGCACCATAGAAAGTACGATACCGGAATCGGCGTTTCGGAAAACGCAAAGGGTTGCACCTACGTGAGCTAGCACATATTAAAATTTCCAGCATTTTCATTATTTTATTGATAAAAAAAATTTATTTCTTAGCTTAAGAATAATAAAGCAGTAAGAAATAGTAAAGAACATAAATTTAAACATGTACCTCACAGTATTGCACCATGTAAAATACGATACCGGTATCAGCGTTTTGGAAAATGAGAAGGGTCGCACCTACGTGAGCTAATACATATTAAAATTTCCAGTATTTTCATTATTTCATTGATAAAAAAATAAGTATTTCCTAGCCTAAGAATAATAAAACAGTAAAAAATAGTAAAAAACATAAATTTAAACAAATAACTCACAGTATTGCACCATGTGAAATACTGTACAATAGCGTACACCGTATTGGCATCTTGGAAAACGCAAAGGCTCAAACCTACGTGAGATAGTTCGTGGGATGCTACTGGCGGAAAGAGTGGGAGACTACGAATCACATAATTGTTTTTCTGTATATTCTGTATCATGGGGTCTGATTGGCTTTATGATTGAAGCTTGGTTCTCCCACCATCTTCCATTGTCTCGCCTCACCCGCTCAGTCTAACTCACATGTGCGCCGTTCGCGTTGTGCTTCTTAATACATTGTGCTTGTGATTTTTTTACTCACGTATTTCAACCTCTGCAATGCCTCCCAAGCTTCTCTTCTAAGGCTTCTGGTAGTGAGCCTAAGCGGCAAAGGAAGATGTTGACCATAGCAGATAAGGTAAAGCTGTTAGATATGCTGAAGGAAGGAAGAAGGTTTCCGGATGTCGGCCGCCATATTGGCCTCAAGGAATCTACTGTTTGCTACATCAAAAAGGACGAGGCAAATATCAGGAAAACCACGACTATTTCACTTAGTAAAACAGCGAAGAGGGTCGTAACACCCTGCAATAAAATAATAGTGCAGATGAAATCTGCTTTGGCCCTGTGGATTGCTGATTGCAGAAAGAACAACATCAGCATAGACAGCAGTATCATACAAACAAAGGCGAAGAAGCTGTACGATACATTCGCTGCAAATGAACCCGACGACAACAGTGGCGACCGTGGAGAAAAGGAGAGAGAAGAAGATATTGACGACCCACAACCAGGACCCTCCAGCGATTCTCCACCGAGGAAACAATCGTTCGTTGCAAGCAAGGGATGGTTCACCAAATTTCAAAAACGCTATGGCCTAAAGAGCGTTTTGGTTTATGTCGAGGCTGCCTCTGCAGAAACAGCTGGAGCTGAAGATTATTTGAACAACGATTTTATGTAAATTATCGCTGAAGGGGAATATGCTCCTGAGCAAGTGTTTTACATGGATGAGACTGGGTTATTTTGGAAGAGAATGCCGTCTCTCACTTTTCTCTTCAAGGAAGAAGCTAAAGCCCCGGGATTTAAAGCGCACAAAGACCGTGTTACCCTCATCATGTGCGGGAATGCTGCGGGCTTCATGTTAAAGCCCGGGCTTATCTACAAGTCTAAGAACCCTAGGGCTTTGAAGAATAAGAATAAGAATCTGCTGCCAGTGTATTGGATGCATAATCCTAAGGCCTGGATCACGAAAAGCCCCACATCGGACTGGTTTCACCAATGCTTTATCCCTCAGGTCAAAATTTATCTTGTGGAAAAGGGCCTTGAATTTGAAGTCCTTCTTTTGATGGATAATGCTGGTGGCCACGCAACTAATCTCGAATATGACAATGTTCAAGTAGAGTTCCTGCCACCGAATGCGACATCACTGAATCAGCCTTTGGATCAAGGCGTTATTCGTGCGTTCAAGGCCCTCTACACACAAAATACCCTGGCAAACCTGGGTGAATCCATGGATTCCGACAAAGAATTCTCAATGAAGACTTACTGGCATAACTACACGATTGCTACATGCCTTCAAAATATTCAGAATGCAATCAATGAGATGAATCCGGCCACAATCAATGCCAGCTGGAAGAACTTGTGGCCCGTAGTCATCTACGACTACAAGGGATTTGCTCCTGACGAAGTCCATAACTCGGCATTTGCGAAAGCTGTGAAGTTGGCTGCATTGCTAGGAGGAGAAGGCTTTAAAGATATGACTCACGAAGACGTGAATGAACTGATAGACTGCCACTCGCAGCCTTTGACTGATGAAGACTTGGAGGAAATGACAAAAATCAGCAAGCGAAGAAGAGGAAGAAGAGCAACCAGAGGAAACGCACGAAGAAATAGAAGAACCTTGCCTTACACTCGAACGTCTGGCAGCCATGTATGAACATGTGAAAGCAGTCCAACAACTCTCGCAAGAACATGACGATAATATGGTTCGTTCGGTGACCTTCTGCTATCTTCTCGACAATGCCATAATTCCTTACAAGACCATCTTCCAACAAAACAAGAAACCGCGACAGCAACTCCCCATTACCATGTTCTTCTCTCGCTAAAAGCAGCCGTAAAACTGTCATTGGCTGCGGAATAATTTCCTCTGGAGTCTATGCACGTCATCATCACCTCATTCACGGTAAGTTTACCTATCACGTTCATATAACTTTATGCTTGCATGCTGTTATTAATAAAGTAAAGGATGGTTTTTCAACAGTGCAGGAAGGGTTTATACAGTAAAGGTAAAATTAATGTAAAATACCTATGTACTTTAGGTGATCCTACTTCGCAGAAATTCACCTATCGCGGTTGGTGCCAGAACCGAACCCCCACGGTAAGCGAGGGATCACTGTATACAGTATATATACACAGATATATATATATATATATATATATATATATATATATATATATATATATATATATATATATATATATATATATATATATATATATATATATATATATATATATATATATATATATATATATATATATATATATATATATATATATATATATATATATATACCTCACTTAACGTCGTTAATTGGTTCCAGGAGAGACAACTTAAGTCTAAAAATGACTTAAATCGAATTAGCTTGTCTCTAGGCTAGCCTAGATATACAGACTTACTATAGTAGTAGTATAGTTGGGTGGGATATGCCTTTTGCAACGGCTCCCAAGTCTTGGTTTTGCTTTGCTAAGTTGTTTGTGCGGTTTTTATTATTTGATTTCTTTTTCTACAAATTCTTTTTATAAATTTTTTCTTTCTTTGACGTCTTTTTCACTACAATATCTAAATAACCATATATTAGCAATCATTTCAATTTTCTTTTCTATATATGGTTGTGCTAAAAAACTATATTCTGTTCCTATTTGTGCATATGCTTCACAAAATAGTAGAAAATGTTCTAGGCTCTCTTCACATTGTTCACATGTTGGGCAGGTAATATCTTTATTTTTAAATTTATGTATAGTAAACATATTAATGAACTCTATTATGCCGTTGGCAACAGGCTTAGCATGGAGGCCAGTGTTGCCAGATAAAGCGGATGTTTTTATTTTCAAATGTATGGTAAATTTTAAGATATATATTAATTAAAAGATGGTAGTACTGTAATTTAAATAAAAATGTACTTCATCTTTAAGATACTTGAAATAACTTACCAGCTTACATGTATGTTTTTATATTTATCATTTCTCTCATTTATGTATTCTGGCAACACTGATGGTGGCAGTGAGGACGAGGATGCATACGTTTTGTCACACTTTCGTATCAGCTTATGTGCCCGCACACACTATTTGCCAGGAGAAAGAACCTCTCTCAGCAAACGATTTGCTACTTCCGTATCAGTTGATGCACCCTCACATGCTATTTCCCTGACGATATTATATTAAAAATATGTTTGCTGTTTGTTCTTAATGCTTTTATTCAATTTTCTTCATAATATTCGATTGCATTAAGCGGTAGAAGAGGAGTAGGATGCGGGAGAATGAACCTCTATCGGCAAACGTTTTGCTACTTCCATATCAGCTGATGCACCCTCACACGCTATTTCCCTGACAATATTATATTAAAAATAACTTTGCTGTTTGTTCTCTATGCATTTTTTCAATTTTCTTCATAATATCCGATCATAGCCAGTTTATCGTCCAGTTTATTCTTATTCGTATTCTTATTATTATTATTATTATTATTATTACTATTATTATTATGAGTGACAGTGCCTAACGGTAGATATTGTAACTATTGTACATATTTAATAAGATATTTATATGCTTTTATTCTTATTTATTGTGCAATAACATGATTTTATGTGCTTTTGTTTTTATTTATAGCATTGGGATCCATATCCTCGAACAAAGATAGTCCTTTCCGATAAATACAAGTGCCTGCTGCATTCTTATTCTTATTCATATTCTTATTCTTATTTGTATTCTTATTCTTATTCTTATTTATATTCATATTCTTATTCTAATTATTATTTTTATTATCGTTATTATTATTATTATTATTATTATTATTATTATTATTATTATTATTATTACTATTATTATTATGATGAGTGACGACCCCTAACGGTAGATATTGGAACTACTGTACTTATTTTAATAAGTTTTTATATGTTTTTATTCTTATTTATTGTACAATAACATGATTTTATGTGCTTTTGTTTATATTTATTGTACAGTAACATGATTTCATGTGCTTTTAATGGTTTTCTAGTGATATTATGGTTCCAATATTTGTAGCGGACAGACGTAAAGTTGATTATACTGACGTAAACTGTATTTTTTATTTTTTTTTATTTTTACATATATTGTTTTGAAAACCGATGTATAATCGAGAACGACTTAACTGGATCCAGCGAAGGATCACTGGATCGCGTTTCTTGGCTCGCGTTTTCACTGTCCCACGGTTTTTTGGGGGCAAATTATTATTTTATTTTTTGGGTATATGCAAAAATATTAAAATATTGAAAAAATTACAATTTTCAGTATTTTAATTTTTTTATTGAAAAAAAACAAATTTCATTATTTAAATGATAGAAAAAATTTATTTCCCAGCCTACGACAGTAAAAAATAGTAAAAAACATAAATTTAGATATATAACTCACAGTACAGGGTATTGCATCATGTCATATAGTGTCCGATAGCGTACAATGTATTGGGGTCGCACCTAAGTGAGCTAGCATATACTGTATATTAAAATTTACAGTAGTTTCATGATTTTATTGATAAAGAAACGCATTTCTTAGCCTAACAATAATAAAACAGTAAAAAATAATAAAAAACATAAATACTAACAGTATTGCACCATGTAAAATACGATACCACTGTCAGCGTTTTGGAAAATGAAAAGGCTCTCACCTACGTTGCATGCTGTTATTTATAAAGTAAAGTGTGTTTTTTTAACAGTGCAGGGAGGGTTCATACAGTACGTAAACGTAAAAATAATTGTAATATACCTATGTACATGAGTATGTCACGTCCTCTCACCTCATTCACGGTAAGTTTTCCTATCACTTTCATAAAAATTTACGTTGCTTGCGGTTTTTTTTATAAAGTAAAGGGTGTTTTTTTAACAGTGCAGGGAGGGTTTATACAGTACGTAAACGTAAAACTAATTGTAAAATACCTATGTACATGAGCATGTCATGTAATTACCACTTCATTCACCGTAATTTTATCTATCACTTTCATATAAATTTACGTTGCATGTTGTTATTCATGAAGTAAAGGGTGGTTTGTTAACAGTACAGGGAGGGTTTATTCAGTGTAAACGTAAAAATAAATTAAAATATCTATGTACATATAGGCTGATCCTACTCCACGATTTTCCTGTCCCGCGCCGGGTCCCAGAACCGAACCATCGCGATAATGGAAGGAACACTGTGTATATATATATATATATATATATATAATATATATATATATATATATATATATATATATATATATATATATATATATATATATATATATATGTTAGACTTGCTTCAAGTCATTATGTGTATTACATTACCATTGTGTGGAATAAATTGCAGTTCAGATTTACGGATTATAAATTGCAGATTTATCAACTGTCAGTTCATATTTGCAATACGGTATGGCCAACATTTTACAAGTCCTCCCAAAATAATCAGTACTTTGGCACACCTATTCCTGATATCACTTAATTGGCAAGTTTTTATGTTCGTGTTTGTGTTCAGGTGATTTTGGTGCAGCTTGCTTGATGTTGACATTGTAATTACCAGTACAAATAGTTTGAGGTTTGGGATGTTGGTAATTCTAAGGTGATTTTATTTCAGGTTGAGAAAAAGAGTTTGTTTGCAACTCGTTCAAATATAATTCCTGCCTACTGGTATGCATTGTAGTATCCTTCATTTAAGACATTAAGCTAATAAAAAATGCAGTCATCTCCCGATTTATGCGAGTTCCAACTATGCGACATTGGATTAACACGTCCTGAAAATAATGGTAAAAAAATTTGAATTACACGATTAACGTAAGCGAGAAAAAGCGAATATTTATTCGTAAATCTGTATACACCCAGTTCTTGGAATAACGCGAAGATAGGTTCTCAGAAGTGACGTGTAATATAAAACTCGTGTAATGTCATTTTCCATAAGAAACAATGATAATGGGCATAGATAAGTTTCACTTGAACGACTGAATCAGATGAGCTCACCACAACACCTCGTACGACTCTCCAACACTTGCTTCCATCCCTAGTGATGAAGTTATCGTACAGAAACGCTGATTATCTAAGTCAAATTGATGTCAAATGCAACACAACGAAAGGATATCAAAACAACATCATTTATGACATTATTTTACTGTGAATACTTACCTAACAGGGCAATTTTTTTTGCTGTTTATGGTTTAGATAGAACCCTTTCCTTTTACACCTGGCACCAGCACATGTTAAAGTTGCCAGAAAATCGTCCTTTTCACCCTCTTACAACCCAGGGTGTCCCCTTAATTCCCATGTAAACATATGCACATGGCAGCAAGGTAGGAAAGTGCCTCTGAGGCAATTGCTTATTTATGAAAATTTTGTTCTAATTTTTTGCTCCGGCATTATTCGTGTATTTTGCATTTTTTACTATTATTTTTTGGGGGTGTTATTCCAATTTTGCATATATTAAACACGTGTAAAAAGCGAGCTGAGTGTATCTTTAATACTGTACACTATTCGTATTTTAATATATAAGTTTAGGTATTTCAGCTTTGTTATGTACTTGTAAAGTATGCTTTACTTACCTTATTTCTTTGGCATAGTGTGTTTATGTACGCTTGTGGAACGTATCTATGCCTATTACCATTATTCCTCATGGATATTGACTACTTGAATTACACGAAATTTGAATTACGCAAGCCTTTTGAGAACCTATCCTCATGTTATTTCGATAGGAGATTGTAGTGGTTTAGGTGAACCGTGCAAATAGTTAATGCTTACGTAATTTTCAGACTAATTTGGCTGTGTTTAAAGAATAAATGATAATCAGTCCATGAAAATTTTTCATTTTATGTGCCTTTTTTCATGAATATGTATAAATGGAAGTATAATACAGTAATTAAGTCCCAAAGCACCACTTACTCATTATATATATTTTTTTATTTATTTCCATTGTCATACAAGCATTGGCTAGTAGTATGGAGTGGTTTTGTGATTTTAATTGTAAATTTTACTTTCAAAATAATAATAATAAAAACAATATAATAATAATAATTATTATTATTATTATTATTATTATTATTATTATTATTATTATTATTATTATTATTATTATTATTTTTACAGTGGGTCCTCCACCTACGAACACCCCCAACCACGATCACATTGACCTACAAATACATTTTGCAAACAGATTTTGAATCAACCTATGAACAGTCCTCGAGGTACGAATGCACATCCACATGCACATCCGCCCAGGCGGCCGTGTGTTTGCTCTCAGTTCTGCATTGGTGCCCGCACTGTAAAGTTTGTTTCTTATTATTTCTTGTAGATTTCAGATATTTTTTGCTTTTTACTTTTAAATTAGCCCTCATTATGGCTCCTAAGAAAGTGAAAAGTGTTACTGATAGTGGCATTAAAAAGCCTAAACGTATTACCGTGGAAACGAAAAAAGAAATAATAGCTAAACATGAGAACGGTGTTCATGTTATTGATCTCACCACGCAACATGACATGACAAAATCAACCATCTGTACTATTTCAAAGAATAAAAAGGCCTTACTAGCGGCTGACGTGGCTAAAGGCGTCACTATTTAAAAACAACTTCGGTCTCAAATTAAAGAAGAGGTAGAAAAATTATTGTTAGTTTGGATAATTGAAAAAGAGCTTGCTGGAGATAGTGTTAGTGAGGCTGTTATGTGCGTGATGGCTCTCCAGCTACACCATGATTTATTAGCGAACACTCTGAATGAAAGTGGAGCTAAAATTGACCAATTTAAAGCAAGTAGAGGCTGGTTTGAAAAATTTCATCTGGAATGCATAGTGTTGTTAGCCATGGGGAGTGGCGGCCAGTTTGGACTAATATGCAGTGGATGCCTATGTAGTGGAATTTGCTGAATGTATAGAAAATGAAGGTTACGTCTCTCAGCAAGTTTTTAACTGTGATGAAACAGGACTGCTTTGGAAAAAAATGCCTAGAAGGACCTACATAACCCAAGAGGAGATGGCACTGCATGGATACAAACCAATGAAGGACAGGCTTGCATTTTTATTGTGCACTAATGCAATTGGGGATTGCAAGATTAAGCCTCTTTTAGTTTACCATTCTGAAAATACGTGCATTTTTAAGCGCAATAATGTTTTGAAGGTCAGACATCCGGTAATGTGGAGGTCGAATAGCAAGTCTTGGGTAACACGTATCCTTTTCATAAAATGGTTGACTGAAGTATTTTGTGCCAACTGTTAAGAAACATCTTGAGGGAAATGGTTTGACCCATAAGTGTCTTCTGGTAATGGATAGCACTCCTGCCCATCCTCCAGGCTTGGAAGAAGACCTTGATATCTAATATAACTTCATAAAAGTCAAACTTCTTAACTTCTACCTCCAAACACTGCTCCTCTCCTCCAGCTCCTGGACCAGCAAGTCATTTCTTATTTTAAGAAACTGTATACGAAGGATCATTTTTCCAGGTGTTTCCAGGTCACCAACAACACGGATTTTACCCTGCGTGAATTTTGGAAAGTACCTCAATATCCTCCTCTGTATAGGCCTCGTTGACAAGGCATGGAAGGAGCTCTTTTACTTCCTGCTGCAGTCCACCTTGAGGAAACTTGGCCTTGGCCGAAAATTACAAGGAGGAAACTGCTGTCAGTATAGTGAATGAGATTGTGGCCACGGGCAAAAGTTTGGGCTTGGAGGTCAACAAGGAGGATGTGGAGGAGCTGGTGGAGGACCACAAACAAGAACTCCTCACCCAAGAATTTATCAAATTGCATCGTGAACAGGTGAAGACTATCCAAGAGGAGCAATCAGTGGAAGAGGGGAATGGATGAGAGGGTAAAGGTTTTAAGTGATAAGTTTTAAGAAATTTTTAGTAAATGGAGTGATGTGTAGGGTTTCACTGAGAATCATCACCCAGACAAAACTGTGACCAACAGAGCAGTGAACATTTTGAATGACATAGTGATGTCCCATTTCAGAAAAAGTTATCAACAAAGATAAATACAAATTTCTCTGGAGCATTTTCTTATGCCAATACCAGCCAAAGAACCACCTTCCAAAAGTACATGTAAAGAGAAAACAGCAGAAATATAGACT
>JAXCGZ010004023.1:37500-90000 GCA_037179515.1 Halocaridina rubra
TGGTAATGTGCTTATATATATATATATATATATATATATATATATATATATATATATATATATATATATATATATATATATATATATATATATATGGTAATGTGCTTATATATATATATATATATATATATATATATATATATATATATATATATATATATATATATATATATATAAGCACATTACCATACATATATATATATATATATATATATATATATATATATATATATATATATATATATATATATATATATATATAGTGTGTGTGTGTGTGTGTGTGTGTGTGGGTGTGTGTGTGTGTGTGTAAACATTAAAGTAAACAATTAACTCGGAAATATAGTATTTTGAATGGATGTCGACAAAAAGGATATCCTTTTTGTGAAAGTAAGTTCTTTTATTGTTCCATCATTGTACTAATAAGCAAGTAATTCAGCATCAGTTTCTGCAACGCCGATAAAAGAATATATGATTTGTTTGCTGGTGAAACGTTGAATACTGTCATGGTTTGTTATAGTAACTTTTGATGCAAGGTTTCATATTACTTGATGAACGTAGAAATGTGCAAATCCTTTAAGAATACATTTTAGGGAAGAGTGTAATCGAGAGTATTCGCATACCAAAGATCAGAGGTGTGGTCAGGATGCATTATAAAGTAGTAATAATTATGCCTTGACCCATATACTGACCACTTGCTAGCTGTAATAAATCTAAGTTTGGCTCACACCCGTTGATCACGAGTTTAAGTCCCCGAGTACTGTTACAGTAGCATGATTTGGGGGATTATATCAAGGTAGTGCTGATCCTTTTGTGTTAGCCTTCTTAACTGATCAGGATTTAGTAGTGCTCTATCATACGTGTATAATTATTTCGAAAAGATTATTTCTTAGCTCAGACTTTAATATGGACAATAATGCTACCTGACCAGAATCTTTACCATCGCTTAATAATAGCCAAATCTGATCATAACAGGGCTAAATCTTCACTCCAGTTATCTGCTCTCTACCCTCTTCCCCGAGTTGCATGGTGGCTCTTCTTGGAAGTTGGTAAAGAAATCGCCACCCTAAGGCCCTCACATTTAAAGTGTAAGCTCTTTAGAAGCAAAATGGGCTTGGTGCGTGTTTTTAGCTACATCATTAATTATTTTAGACGACAATGGTCGCTAAAGCACATTATAAGGTCAGGGATTGTGGATTTTAAACATGGTTTATTTATATATAATATCTGTTATCTATTTTCAAAGACTCATTGACTTCATTACATTCTGGTATCCAATATAAAGAGTTTTTTGACCACTGTTAAAATAAGTCATTCAACTCTATTTTTTTCATTTATTTTTGTATATTTTTTTTCTTCAAATTCGCGACGTATATTGTTATGGAGTGACCTATTTGTTTCAAGGGAAGAGATTATCGCTTACATACCTTTCAGTATATCCCTATTGAAACAGTCACTAGGCTTTGTGATGTATATATCATCTAGAGACTACTTTCCCATTATGACACCCTCATGGCTATAGATATCACACCTTGCACATCTGTGGACAAATATAATTTAACTTTCATTATAACTCATTCTTGTTCTTATTGGTACAAAATATCCTTGAGGTACTCGTCATAACCTCCCTTGTTATTTCATACCTTCAGGATACGATACACACCGATTGTTTCAGGCTTTTGTGAAAACTGATATATACCATAATGAGTTTTATTACTTTAATATATAATCTGTAAGGTTTCTCTCACACCAAAGTGGCACGTCGCACGTGGCATGCCATGTGGCACGCCAGTTGAAAACGAACATCAGGAAATATATGAAACCTCACACAGAAGTGGCACATGGGACGCGTCACGCCACTTCTGTGTGAAAGGTTCCATATATTTCCGGATGTTTGTTTTCAACTGGAGTGCCACGTGGCATACCACGTGCGACGTGACACTTTGGTGTGAAAGTGGCCTAACGGACAATATGAAGAATATACAGAACTGTTCAGTCTTGTAATGGTTGTTAGCTTAGTCTGAAAGTATAACGTGCGATGCACTTGAATAGCCTAATGTGTTAAGCGCAAGTGAAAGTGCTGAGAAGAAAATTATTGTTATTAGTTTTGGTTTTGAAAAGCAACAGTACCGCTCACAGCCCAAGGCTTTACGCTGCTATAATGTTGGCTCAGATGAGTAAGGTGATGGCATAATATATAATCATGTTGTAATAAATATCGATTTTCCTCATGAAAGAAACAAAAATTCTGAAAAGTACTTTCAGTGAAAAGGAAGATATATATTTTAGGTATCGTTGCATAGTCAAGTATATATATATATATATATATATATATATATATATATATATATATATATATATATATAATATGAATCATTCTTTACCCCGTCCGGGACTCGAACCTAGGACTTATGATTACTAAGTCAAGGCGCTACCACTACACCACAGAACGCATGCAATCGTGAACCCACCTAACAAAAATCTCTTCATCGTATTTCATTAAATGGCGATTACTACTTTTAGATTATTTTATACTATATTCATGGGAATCCTTCTAGAGTCTAGATGTAACGATTGTCAGTTTTTATTATTTTATATTTTCCAAAGTCATATTTTCCAACACAAAACTTCCTTGGGTTGTAAGAAGGAGAGTGCAGTAGCATCCCTGAGAACTGACTCACCAGACTAGGGGAGTGCACCATAAAGTGTGTGGGGTCAGTGGTGGAATATTAACTTGTGGGGTTTAACTTTTCCAAAAAGCAGTGCTGTTCGTTCGGGAGCTTATCTATTTTAAATTTTCTCTTACAAAATAGTATATGTATTGCAGTTGTCGTCCATTAAGAAATATTAATCTCATTGTTTTGAGTATGCAATTGTCTTCATTTTCTCATGGTTGGTGGTCTCTTAGTAGATATAACAATATAAAGCCTCTTTCTATGAGTATATTTATGTACATATTTTCCTTAACTCCCAAAATCTCTTCTATCCAGGAAGACACATAATTTACAATATGTATTATGTAAACTCTCTCTGTCAATCAAAGTTTGCCTTTCATCGTGGTAGGCACTGAGAAATTATTTAGCAAGTGACTGTTATATTAGGGTCATTTGAATTTAGAAAATTTCAATGGCAGACATGGAGACATGAAAATAACACTATAGCAAAAATGCATATTTTTACTCATGCATAAGTTAATGAAACGTTTTTAAAGAGTTCGTGCACTGTTATTAACATTATTATCGAATATTGCAATTCTGCACGAAATTTTCAGTGTTTGCAACTGCAAGCAGAACGTTAGTTTGTGCAAATATTGATAATTAGTAATCTATTATATTAGATCATTTTGTATCATATATGCTACCCAAGAACTATTCCACAAAGTTTTTAAATAGCTCTATGGACTTTGGACCTTACTAGGGATAATAAAACGATAAGAAGGAAGTGGTAACCAACATGTCATTGGCCTTTCTTACGATTATGATTAAAATTTCGTTGCAAAATTGTAAAATTTCTTACCCGATCTCTCAGATTTTTCATTATTTCAGTTTCGCGTAATATTGTTAAAGAAATATCTTTTGAATTATTTTTAATTACTCAGAACTTTCAAAGTACATTGAATTTCATCATGGTCTAACTCCTCCTCCACCCTCTCTTTCTTTTTATTAGATTATCATTGGAGTTACTTGTCCTTATCGAAGCTCGAGTCTGAGGTTAGCAAGGGCATGCACTCAGGGTAACGATTACATCTGCCAAAACAAGTCCTTAGCAAGAAGGCAACCGTCCTAGCCCTTGGTCGGAAAGGGAATACGTGACGTAAAACCAGAACGATCGAAGCTCGAGTTCTTGACACTATGAACAGACTAATTAGGCTATACATTTGCCTCTCAATTGAGATTTCTAAGATTTGAATGACACCACTACCCTCTTCCTCTTCCACAAAATAGCATTGTCGAGGCTAGTCAGTACTAACCACGTCTTCGTCTTTGTCTTCAGCTGTAACTCATTTCTATGTGGAGTCGCTGTTTCTTGACAACCTTTTCCCACCTTTTCATGCCTCGTGTCCTATTCCCTTAGCCCCTTTGGTCATTGTGTGGAAACCAAACGGTTTATCCTCAACATTTTAAACATTGACCCACAGACTTCCTGTTATGGATGGGAATTGTAATTTAAACTTTCACTATATTATGGAAATGTAACGCTTATCTACTATGGACTTAAGTCGAATGTAGTCACCGTGGCTCAAGCGGTAGCGTCCGCGACTCTGAGGCGTCAGGTCGTGGGTTCGCACCCCGTCACGGTCTGAGGTTAGCAAGGGCATGCACTCAGGGTAACGATTACATCTGCCAAAACAAGTCCTTCGCAAAAAGGCAACCGTCATAGCCCTTAGTAGATAAGGGAGTCCGTGACGTGAAACTGGAACCTGAACAAGTTAAAAAGAAGAAACCGTCAGTAAACTTCACGCATAAAATCTACGGGCTGAAAATTCCAGCGATGAAAACGAATTGAAACTGGAGACCACCTTTGATAGGATTTTTTTTTTTTCAATTTGGCTGACATAATACATAATTACCTGTGTATATTCAAGACTTTTTAAAAGGATCTTTTTAATTTTTTCTGTATGGTAACTACTATTTTTTCTTCCAAACATGGTAATAGATAAATGTCCTAGGTAATTGGATCTTGTATTGGATAACTGTTTTTACAGAAATGTATATATAAAAACCAATATGTCAGCCAATGGAACTGAACAGTAAAGACATACTATGCTTCCATCAAGTGGCTTATCCTTAGAGGAGGAAGACCCATGATATATTTACGTTGAGATGTTAGCATTTTCAATTACACGCACACAGTATTGTATTTCTATCTGTAGATTAATTTCGTAAGACTAGAAGAACAAGGAACCGCGAGCATTGCAGAATAATTTGCAATGTACACACATAAACATTGTGCACACAAAAGATTATTACCTTAATTTTTTGTTTTCGAAAGTGTTGCACTCTCGTAGTGGAAGGTTAGGGTTGCGTATATTTTGCAATCGGCCTTTGCAGTGTAATTACCATATTTCATAGCGTCCGTCCGCAAATGACCGACCATACATTTCCTACGGGAGCAACGACTGAGCTTATAATAGGCTACTCCTTTCTCGTCCCTCCTTATGTAAAAGTCACAGATGATCAAAGGTCAGTAGTGAGGCAGATGTTGTTGTTGTTGTTGTTCCGGTTTTACGTCACGGCCTCCCTTTTCTACCAAGGGCTAGGACGGTTGTCTTTTTGCGAAGGACTTGTTTGGGCAGATGTAATCGTTACCCTGAGTGCATGCCCTTGCTAACCTCAGACCGTGACGGGGCGCGCCCCGTCACGGTCTGAGGTTAGCAAGGGCATGCACTCAGGGTAACGATTACATCTGCCCAAACAAGTCCTTCGTAAGAAGGCAACCGTCCTAGCCCTTGGTAGAAAAGGGAGGCCGTGACGTAAAACCGGAACAACAACGTCTGCCTCAAAGGTCAGTCGTGAGGCAGATGACACCTGGAAAATGAAAGCTCTTTCACAAAAACTAGTCTCCCATAAACTTGTACGGAGAGGGGGCACTTAAATAATACACGAGGGGTGAGTGCCAAGTTGAATCTTTTAGGCAATTTTGCTGATTTTCTGTTTATATCGCTTTAGGATATATAATGTGCTCTAAATGATTAAACACGACTGAGCGAATGTGTTGTCTCCATTGGTTAAAATAAAATTAATGATAATAATAATAATGATGATGATGATGATAATAATAATAATAATAATAATAATAATAATAATAATAATAATAATAACAATAATAATGATAATAATAATAATAATAATAATAATAATAATAATAATAATAATAATAATACGCATATTGGACTTTTGTATCAAGTCATTGTTTGAGGACTAAACATGAAACTTATCTCGTGTTTTAATGAACGCATTAAAACCTTTATGACTGAATAGATATCATTACATACGCATTTGGTTACTTATCCTATTTTTTCCTGTAGTAACATAAAAAAAAGCATTCGATCAAATGTGTTGCAAAGTGAAAATGTTGATTATTATGGGATAAATTTTAAAAGTTACTTTTGATTATTGAATCTGTGGGGTTGGAGTAACAGAATTGCTATTAAGGTACAGGCTCTTCTTTTTCCTCCTATTTAGTATATCATCGTAGAAGTAGTCTCCGTGGCAAAATGGTAACGTCTGCGACTCTGAGGCGGCAGGTCGAGGGTTCGCACCCCGTCACGGACTGAGGTTAGTAAGGGAATACACTCAGGGTAACGATTACATCTATCAAAACAAGTCCTCCGCAAGAAGGCAACCGTCCTAGCCCTTAGTTGAAAAGGGAGTCTGTGACGTAAAACCGGAACAAAAACAAATTGTAAACATGATATGGAATTATTCTTATAAATTTGTAATTGCTTACATATTTAATTTGCTTTTTTCCCGAATAAAGGTGCTAAGTTGATAGTGTCCAATTCTTTTTTGTTTAATGTCTTCTTCTTTATATGTTCTTCTTAGTAATATAATTTAAAGTATGTAATGTTTATAGATTTATTTTGCTTGTATTATATTTATATAATCATATTGTGTGTTTATTTTGAAGTATTCACTTCAACAATTACCTATATGTGTGGAATCCAGTCCTACAATATTTTCATTGTATAGTTGCCTAAGATATAGTCTAAAAATTAGTTGTTTCATATCATAGGGCTCGAAAATGAGATTGAGCAACAATTCTCACTTCATAGACGAAAATAGTATGTTACTACTACTACTACTACTACTACTACTACTACTACTACTACTACTACTACTAATAATAATAATAATAATAATAATAATAATAATAATAATAATAATAATAATAATAATAATAATAATAATAATAATAACCTTTATTTCCATTATACAATGGGTATTCGTCAGCCGGGGCAAGCCCCAACCCCCCACTGTGGTGACCAGCCACAGCAGTAACCTGCCAGTAAACAGTTTAAACTCTCGGTCTTAGACGGTAACCGATCTCTCGATCTCGTGAATGCGAAGCCAGCGCGTTACCACTGTACTAGCCAGAGGCTAGATTTAGCACATATATAGCTTTACTTACAGAAATATAAATTTCACTCCTCTCTGCTTTTATATATAATATAACCCATATTAAATCTGATCTTCATTTTTATTTCGTCATATATCAAATTCAGACTTCTATGTAGCACCTCCGTACCTGTAATTTTGCAATCAAAGATTGTTACATCTGGATGTTTGACAAGAGCTAATGTTGTCCATGTTGATGCGTATTTTGTATATATACAAAATATTTTACCCTCATTTAACTGCAATTTTTTGTAACTTATGTAGTATAAATTGTAGGTTTTCGCTTTGTGTTGTTTAGAAATGAAAATCGCAGCTCTGCAATCTGGTTTCCATATTCGTCCTTTCATTGTCACTAAAAATCCACTTTCATTGTCCACTAATTAACATGGAAGTGATAGTTAGCATTTGGTAAGTAACGTGGCTCATTTGCAGTGAGGTCACTCTATTAACCTTAATGACCAGCCGTAAAAAGAGGGGGTTAGTTAATTATCTTCATCATCCCCTTTTTCCTACCGTTGGTTATTCATATATGCCCATATGTAGTCAGGGTGACTTTCATATTATGCAAAGGAACTGTCTTAAAAAAAAAAAAAAAAAATATATATATATATATATATATATATATATATATATATATATATATATATATATATATATATATATATATATATATATATATATATATATATATATATATATATATATATATATATATATACACACACCGTGGAAGTCACTCTACTCAGTATAAAGATATATTCTGTGATCTTAGGCTAATAGCTTATATGATTGTTACTTAGATATATGAATGGCTGTATATTTGTTTGGCGTACCTATTACTGCTACATCTTAGTTTTGTAGAACAGTTTTAGCATGTAAGCCTAGGTGTGCGATGACTGAGTCTATCCAAGTGAGGAGTTAAAGCTCTCTCTCTCTCTCTCTCTCTCTCTCTCTCTCTCTCTCTCTCTCTCTCTCTCTCTCTCTCTCTCTCTCTCTCTCTCTCTCTCTCTCTCTCTCTCTCTCTCTCTCTCTCTCTCTCTCTCTCTCATACTCTGCATTTTCTTCTTTCTCCTGAGGCTAACGACAAGAATACCATCTCCATGATTCCCAGCGTGTCGCAAAAGTCCAGTAATAGGGAAGGAATGAGGTTACTGGGAATCCCTCCCTTGGTATTTTCGTCATGTAAGCAGTCAAGCCATGCGATGATGTTCTGATAGGGAAAATACAACCAAACCACTATTAATATGATATCTGCATATATATATATATATATATATATATATATATATATATATATATATATATATATATATATATATATATATATATATATATATATATATATATATATATATATATATATATATATATATATATATATATATATATATATATATATATATATATATATATATATATATATATATATATATATATATATATATCAGAGAGAAAGTATATAGTGCTCTATCCTCTTGATATTATGCTTCAATATATACGGGTGGTAATATGTACACTCACCATTATTTTCCTTCCGTTTATATTAAAAAAAACACACCTTGCAACTCTATTTTCAGGCTCTCAAATGGTCAACATTATATGTCACTGTTGTTCCAAGTGGACGGTGCCACTTTGAGATAATAATAGGGGAAGACCATACCAATTCCGGAAACCATATATCACTTGAAAATCCCTCCCTTTCAACCAGCATGATGAACTCGAGTCATGCACGGCTGTTGCCATATCTGTCAGCGGAGAAGTGCTCTTGCATGACCATTGAATGACTTTCCAGTATGTGAATTCATATCAGTCTTCTCGTTTCCACACATTGGCAAATCTGTCTCTTTACCTGCTCGTTAGACCCTAATAAAATGATGTACGAGATTGTCTGTCTGTCTGCCATCTTCCAAGGAGTAGTAAATGGGGAGGGGAGGGATAAAGGCCCGACTTCTTAAACATTGTAAACCTAGGATACCATATTGTTAGTTAGCTAGACACACAAATGGATTTCATAAACGCATCTGACGTGGTGTTGTGTATGGCTAGGATCCCTTGCGGAATCCTAGCCATACACAGAACCGCATCAGATGCGTTTATGAAATCCATTTTTTGTGTGTCTAGCTAACTAACAATATGGTATCCTAGGTTTACAATGTTTAAGAAATTGGGCCAATGATAAGCCAGTAAATTTTTAATCTCCTCGATTGATTTTTCTAGTAAATGCAAATAAAGTGCAAATCGTTTCTATATGCAAGTTAGGTGCTTGTTAACCGAGAAGACTTTGTTAGTATATTACCATTGTGTTGGGAAAAGTATTTATAAACAGATAAATTGGAAAGCGTTGATCATGGGAAGGAGTTTTACATATGAGGGAGGTGTAGAAATGATATTGTTTTTTTTTTTTTTTCATGAAATTGTGTTAGCCCTGTTTGTTATTTTTTACATGTATTCATTGTAAAAAACTGCTGGTTTGAACAACCAAAATATAAACGTCCTCATTGGTTTAGTATTCTTGATGTATAAAATCTGAAAGGGACATTTATACAGCCTTTGGATAAGAATATTTGAAGTCTTTAGCTCCTGAAAGACAGAGCAAAATATAACTGATATGTTATTATTAGGGCCTTTCTTCCATCAGTACTACTACTACTACTACTACTACTACTACTACTACTACTACTACTACTACTACTACTACTACTACTAATAATAATAATAATAATAATAATAATAATAATAATAATAATAATAATAATAATAATAATAATAATAATAATAATAATAATAATAATAAACCTTTATTTCCATTATACAATGGGTATTCGTCAGCCGGGGCAAGCCCCAACCACCCACTGTGGTGCCCAGCCACAGCAGTAACCTGCAAGTAAACAGCTTAAACTCTCGGTCGTGGACGGGAACCGATCTTTCGACCTCGTGATATCGATGATGATTGAAATATATATTTACTAATGTATGATAAACGTGATATTAATAACAATGGTAGTTCTTCTATATTTTCCTGTTGAATCTAGGATGTTAAGATTATACCCTGAAAATGTAGCTGATCCCAGGGCTCGCTAAGAAACACTATATTTTGAAAGATTACTTTTTTTCACATCAAGGCTTATAAGACTACCTTTTCACCATAAATCTCGTATATCTGGCACTGTACATATTGAGGCTGCTAAGTTGACAAGCAGTACTCCTTGATACAAGAATTGCATTACCCTCTCGTATTTAGCCCCTGGTTGGTGGCTGTGGCGTTAAAATAAATAAAAAAAAAAGCCGTTCTTCACCTTGATGAGTTAAGTCCGTTATCTTGTGGGTAGTACCAGGCACTGTATCCACAAGATTCTGAAGGAGAATATATATATATATATATATATATATATATATATATATATATATATATATATATATATATATATATATATATATATATATATATATATATATATATATATATATATATATATATATATATATATATATATATATATATATATATATATATATATATATATATATATATATATATATATATATATATATATATATATATATATATATAGTGGCATAGTGTATTTTCTTTCTTTATTTGGAGTGTTGTAGTGGTATGATATATGTCTTCTTTATTTATATATTAATTTATTTATTAATTGATATATATATATATATATATATATATATATATATATATATATATATATATATATATATATATATATATATATATATATATATATATATATATATATATATATATATATATATATATATATATATATATATATATATATATTCACTTTATTTATTAATAATTTTGTTGTTGTTGTAAAGTGATCCCTTAATTTTGCTTCTTTTTATCATAACGAACAGTACATTGTTTTGGTTTTCTGTTTTTATGGCAACACTGACTCTGTATTGCCGCCTTTTTCGTGTAGTGTGATATTTTGGTCTGTTCATTTTCGATACATAAAAATTGATTCATAATTATGACTTTGGCCTATTTTGTTACCTTAAATGATATTGTAGTAATCTTGATATCTTGTCAGACAGAACTACAAAGTGGTGACCACCGTAGTGACAAGATATGGGAGTGACAAGATATAGGGGTGACAAGATTTTTGTAATTGACAAGATAGGCCTAAGTGACAAAAATTTCTTCAGCATCATACCGGTAGGCAAGGCCTAGGTTTCTTTCAGTATTTGTACTCTAAGATAAGCTGTCATAAACAATGCCCGATTCTGATGATGATAAGTCTAGTGCTGTCAGGCACATAGCAGTGAAAGCCCCTGCATTCATGGACACCTGCGTTTCAGGGTGGTTTTCTATTCTTGAAGCTCAATTTGGCTTAGCTAATGTGAAATCCAGTGAAACAAAATTTTTCCATGTGTTATCTGCCTTGCCCCCTACTGTTGTAGAACGTGTTCCCCAAGATACTTTAAATAGGAGAGACTATGATATAATTAAAGCATACCTCACAAATCTTTTTGAACAGACCAAGCCTGAACTTTTCAATGATTTGATAAGTAATACAGTAATGCATGGCAAGCCTTCAGTTTATTTAGAAGAAATTCGCAGAACTGCTTCTAAATTAGGAGTAACAGATGACCTAGTGAAACATAAATTCTTGCAAGCAGTTCCCAGTAGTATTTCGGCAGTTTTAGCCTCTCAGCAAAATATGGATTTACCAGCTTTAGGCAAGCTTGCAGATGAACTAGTTGTATTTTCTCTAAATAATAATAGTGCTAAACCCATCAATGTTGTTGATCAGTCGTCAGTTTCTCGTCAAGCTAGTACATCCCAGTATGTATCAATTTCCAAGAATCTACCTGTAGGCCTAGGAGTGCTACCGTTCCATCAAAATCAACTTCCAAAAGTTTGTCGTGCCCATTTATATTATGGAACTTGGGCTAAATGGTGCAAGCCGTGGTGCCAATGGCCAAATAAATCTCAAAATATCCAGATGAAGGATTCTTCTAGAGCGCCGTCCCCAGCATCAACGTCTAGGTCCTCGTCGCCCGCACGGAATTTTCCTAGTTCGGAAAACTAATAAAGCAGACAGAAGAGAAAATTGTAGCTACGGCCACTTCTGTTCTGCCACTTCTACAGGTTGTAGCCAAAATTGGTTGTAATGACATGGTCTTCACTGTGGATACAGGAGCAGCAGTCTCCATTGTTCCTTATAAGTATGTTTCAGAAATTTTATTAAGGCCAACAGCATTTAATATTTCTATGGCCACTGGTGAGTCAATAAAAGTTTATGGTGAAATTATTCTTGACCTTGATATTCGGCAGTTGCGCCGTCGATTTAAGTGGACATTTGTTGTTGCAGATGTATGTACACCTTTATTAGGTAATGATTTTCTTTGCAATTTTGGATTGTTTATTGATTGTAAGAATAAAACTTTACATGACAATATAACACAATGTTCTGTAAAAGGTGATATTGCAAATCATAATGTTTCTTATGTGATTAATAATTTGAACTATTTACCTGATTCTGTACAACAGTTGTTCCAAGATTTTCCCTCACTCTTGTCCTGTGTTAAGCCTCTTACAGCTAATAATTCTTTCAAGAATTCTAATGTTTTTCATTATATAGATACAGGGAGTTCTCCTCCGACATTTGCTAGATGTCGTCCGTTGGCTCCAGACAAATATTCTGCTGCCAAGGAAGCATTTAAACAGTTATTGGATATGGGAATTGTACAACCTTCTAAATCACCTTGGGCTTCACCCATTCATTTAGTTCCTAAACCTAAGCCAGGAGAGTGGAGAGTATGTGGTGATTTTAGGCAACTTAATTCTTTGACCAAGCCAGATAAATATCCTTTACCACATATTAGTAGTGTGTCATTAAAGCTTTACAAGAAAAAGATATTCAGTAAAATTGATTTGTTAAAAGCCTATCACCAGATCCCTATGAATCCTTCAGATGTTGAAAAGACAGCAGTAACCACACCCTTTGGGCTATTTGAATATTTATATATGCCTTATGGTCTTCGGAATGCCCCTGCCACTTTTCAGCGTTTGATGGACAATTTATTTAGAAACCTTGATTTTGTATTTATTTACCTGGATGATATTCTGATATTTTCAGAGAATACAGAAGAGCACAAGAAACATTTGTCTATAGTATTTGAAATCTTAAGCTCTAATAATCTTAAAATTTCTATTGATAAATGTGAATTCTTTAAAAATGAAATAGAATATTTAGGATATTTGATCACTGCTAATGGTTTAAAACCTGGTTCTCATAAACAGACAGATATTGTTGATTTTCCTAAGCCAGCAGATTCTGCTGCCTTACGTAGGTTTATAGGAATGCTCAATTACTATAGACAAATGGTACCGCACTTTGCTGATGTTGTATATCCTTTGACCGAATTAATTAGATTACAACCTAAATCTAAAGAACTAGTATGGAATTCGGAAGCAGAATCTGCCTTTGTAAGTGCTAAAGAGTCACTCAACAATGCTTGTACCATTGCATATTTCACTAGTAAGTGTAATTCTCCACTGCATCTGGTGACTGATTGTTCCCAAGTGGCAGCTGGAGCTGCGTTACACCAAATTCAGGATGGTAAATTTGTCCCTATTGAATTCTTTTCAAAGAAACTATCAGAAACTCAGAGGTGTTATTCTACTTTTGACCGAGAACTGCTTGCTGCGTATCTGGCTGTACTAAAATTTAAACATGTAATTGAAGGACGTGAAACCGTTTTATTTACTGATCATAAACCCCTTGTTTTTGCATTTAAGAATCCTCATACAGCCAAGTCAGATAGACAGCAACGATATTGGTCTTTAATTGGCGAGTATATATCAGATGTTGTACATATCAAGGGTGCAGACAATGTTGTAGCAGATTGTCTTTCCAGACCATTACCTGTATCTTCTGTCTCAGTGGACTTACATGATTTAACCAGTATAGCTGAGAGCCAATCCACTGACACAGAAATTCTTAATTACAAAGAGAGATTGAAAATTTTCAAAATTCAGAATCATGACTTATATTGTGACGTGTCAACACCCCATCCAAGACCATTTCTTCCCTTAGCTTGTCGTAAATCAGTATTTCAACTTATGCATAACATTTCACATCCAGGAGTCAAAGGTACGTTGCGCCTTATCAAAGCTAGGTACTTTTGGCCTAATATGGATCGAGATATTCGAAGTTGGACTAAAGAGTGTACTTCTTGTCAGCAAGTTAAAGTGCACCGCCATACCCGTGCTCCTATTACAAATTTTACAGCACCTTTTGGGAGATTTGAATTTGTACATTTAGACATTGTTGGTCCTCTCCCTCCTAGTTAAATCCCTGGCCAGTCTTTTACAGCACCAGAACAATACGTTCATACCTGTATTGACAGATCTACTAGATGGTTGGAAGCCATCCCCATCACAGATATTTCTGCTACCACTGTTGCTTTTGCTTTTATTAAAGGTTGGGTATCTCGTTTTGGAGTGCCATTATATGTTTTTACTGATAGAGGTGCTCAGTTTGAATCTGCATTATTTCAGCAACTTTACTCTATAATTGGATTTCATAGACTGCGTACCACTTCATATCACCCTCAATCCAATGGCATGGTTGAAAGATCACATAGAGTATTGAAAGTATCTCTGATGGCACGTAAAGATGATTGGCTTGCTTCTTTACCAATAGTACTTTTAGGTTTAAGATGTATCCCCACAGAGTCTGGAGTTTCTCCATTTACTTTGGTAACAGGAAGTATGCTACTTAGTCCTAAAATCATGGTAACAAATGAAATTCCTTCTTTTGCACAACAAAAAGAAATTGTCACTGAATTTGTATCTCGAATGCGTGAATTCGATTTTTCTGAATCCTCTTATGGATACCTTCATTCATCCTCCTTTAAACCTTATGTTCCAAAAGATCTTGAATCATGTACACATGTTTGGGTTAGAGTGGATCGTGTACGTCGCCCTTTAGAGGCTCCCTACTTTGGTCCACTTGAAGCTGTGGAATGTGGTGATAAATATTTTATTCTACGTCAGCTTTCTGGAAATTTAACTACTGTATCTGTAGATAGATTGAAACCTGCCTCGATACCAAAAACTATCAGTTCTAATGAGACAGAACCTACTGTAAATAATGATTCTGTGCCAGAAGCTGTCAATTCTGATGTGATTGAACCAAGTGTAAATAATGATTTTTCTGATTCTAATTCCACAAATGACACAGATTCTGATACATTAATTCCCAGTAGTGCATCTGTTCCTGAAAATATTGATAATGAAGATGTTATTGAAGAGAAAATACCTCACTCTGTCGTAACGAAATCTCGTCGAGTTAGATTTAATCGTAACCCTGATTATGTATATTATTAATTTGTATTTTTGTATCTATGTCTCCACATATATATTATATATCTATATTTTCTATTATCAGTGTTAAACACTAATGTACTCCTGTACTGGCAGGGGAGTGTTGTAGTGGCATAGTGTATTTTCTTTCTTTATTTGGAGTGTTGTAGTGGTATGATATATGTCTTCTTTATTTATATATTAATTTATTTATTAATTGATATATATATATATATATATATATATATATATATATATATATATATATATATATATATATATATATATATATATATATATATATATATATATATATATATATATATATATATATATATATATATATATATATATATATATATATATATATATATATATATATATATATATATATATATATTTTCACTGTATTTATTAATAATTTTGTTGTTGTTGTAAAGTGATCCCTTAATTTTGCTTCTTTTTGTCATAACGAACAGTACATTGTTTTGGTTTTCTGTTTTTATGGCAACACTGACTCTGTATTGCCGCCTTTTTCGTGTAGTGTGATATTTTGGTCTGTTCATTTTCGATACATAAAAATTGATTCATAATTATGACTTTGGCCTATTTTGTTACCTTAAATGATATTGTGGTAATCTTGATATCTTGTCAGACATGAACTACATATATATATATATATATATATATATATATATATATATATATATATATATATATATATATATATATATATATATATATATATATATATATATATTTTTTTTTTTTTTTTTTTTTTTTTTTTCCTTTTACACCAACCTGCCAACAGCATGGAAATGTGACATATACAATGGAAACGAAATTATGCAACAATGAGCATATATTCTCTAGTCGTAAGAGATCTACGCCAGATTTGTTTTAGAGTTGTTTCATTCACACTAGTCTATCTACATTTAGATTTACCACAAACATTGTATTTGGAGTCTGGCCTTTGGGAAATAACATTGCAAAGTATACGAAACTTCATAAAGATATTTCTACTCACTCAACATTTGCAGCTACATTTATATGGGTGTTTGAATTATCAAGTACAATTGACTAATAATAACGCTATGCTACTAAATTAGTGTTATTTACTAATTTACCGTTTTCTGTAACATTACTTATTAGTACGAATCTCTACCACTGTGAGGTGAAGAGGAGTACGTTTTTTGTTTGATTAATCTTCATTAGTCAAATGGATCAGTGGTCAATTAGTTATTACAAAGATTTAAACTAAGTTTCAGAATTTATATGCTCTCTTGAACATTGCTCATTGGGAAGGAGTTGAGAAGATTGGTTGAGGTGTGTTTGGATCGTGATGAATGACCGTTTCTTGTCTCGGCCACCCCCCTTACAAGGGGGAATGAGGCATGCGTATATGTATGTATGTATATTTTATCAGTACCTTAATATGTATTCCATTTCTTATAATATAATGTAATCGAATACTGAATAATTTTTCATTATTGTTGTTATTTTCATTGAGCATGAATCAAAAGAGACTGTAGAACTTCCGTGCAACTACCCTAATAAATAATTTCATCGCCTGTATGGTCTCATATCTGTAAATGAATGTATGAGTTACTGTTATTAACCGAACTGCCTGTTTACATTTATTTTCGCCTCTTCATTTTTTAGTAAATCCACTTAATGAAAAATCTCTGGAAAGTATAATTTTTTTTTTATGCCACACCAATATACACCATATCTCCAGTCTCTGTTTAATTACTGTAAGTTATGTCTCAGCTGATGCAGAGTGTGTGGTGATTTCCCCTCGACATTAATTATTATTGATTAGAGTTTCCCACCAAAGAATTAATTATCCACACTACACGGATGATGACCAAGCGTGAAGGAAGTGTATCATGATGTTAATGGCCCGATTTTTTAAACAGTGTAAACCTAGGCTACCATATTGTTAGTTAGCTAGACACAAATGGATTTCATAAACGCATCTGACGCGGTTCTGTGTATGGCTAGGATCCCGTGCGGGATCCTAGCCATACACAGAACCACGTCAGATGCGTTTATGAAGTCCATTTGTGTGTCTAGCTAACAATATGGTAGCCTAGGTTTACACTGTTTAAGAAATCGGGCCAATGTCTCTGGAGAGGATCATGAAGCACTGGGTTGAGGTTAAGGCTGCATCAGGATATATTTAAACGAAGACACTAGAGAGTTTAAACTAGGCCTATGGTTGAATATTATATTTAGTACTAGAACCATAGAGAGTTTAAACTAGGCCTATGGTTGAATATTATGATAATTAGTACTAGAACCATTTCTAGGTTACATAATGGCATGCAGAAATGCAGTACCTGAGTTGGAACTAAACCCTGATGTCAGCTTACATAGTTCGTGAAGAATTACCATCCTATGGATCTTACGTAGTTACTTTTAGAATTGCTACAAGGTCGGTAATTGCATGATACTGATTACTAGTTGTGAATAAAGCAGGCATCGGTATTAAATCATTACCCTTCAGGTAAGGCGTCTATGTGAATGGTACTGCTGTTAACTTTTTATATAAGTGCTATAATAATAATAATAATAATAATAATAATGATAATAATAACAATAATAATAATAATAATAATAATAATGGGTATGGTTGGTGTTGTTTTAATTTTAAGAGGAAGATTTTTTTTTCTTGTGGAGTGAAATTTTATTGTTCATAATGACTTAGTGATTTATTTTACAATTATATCTCCAAATCCATATGTTAGTTGCTTCAGCTGGAAATGTATTCCACTCTTGCCCCATCGCTTAGTCTGTTATTATAATGCACTAGACAAAATTGTATTACAACAGGTCGTTGATTGGAACGAGATGACTAGTAGCAAATTTCTAGAATCATTATCCAGGATATGTTGGGTAGATATCAGGAGAATTGCCCTATGGTTTGGTTATTAATTGATTGTCATTGTACAGCGAGTTCGCATCTGTCATTAGAAGTTATGCATTTCATTAATGTGTTTGAGGGTAATTTTCTTTGCCCCTCCCGGTGTTACACTCATAGAAATATACCGTGTATGTGTGTGTGTGTATATATATATATATATATATATATATATATATATATATATATATATATATATATATATATATATATATATATATATATATATATATATATATATATATATATATATATATATATTATTTCTCTTCACCTAAAGGTATTATCTTTATCTTGTCTATCGGTATTACTCTCATCCCTGCTATGTTGATGAGTTGCATCCCTCCCCCGTTGTAGAGGCCGTGTAACAAACGCCAAGCGACCTCGTCACACAAGTAAGATATAGAGATTTGCGAGTTGGGGATAGGTCAATGCAGTGACTGCTTCTTTCCTTTTACTTCAAGACTGGAACTCTCTTCCTGTTTCAGTTTTCCCTAATTCTTATGACTTTGCTCTTTTTATAAAGCTCTTGTGTTGTCATATCAGGGCCTAACCCTTTCATATTTCTAGGTCTTTATTTTTTTGACTATTCTTTTAGCCAGTTTTTACTGTTTATAATGATCATATTTATGTTTCGTCCTTAAGCAACAATTTTTTTCTCCTTCTGTTGTCTTAGTACGCGGGCACGATGTAGGCAATTTCCTTTGCCCTTCCAAGTGTCACACTAAAGAAAAATTATATATACACTCGTGCATATATATATATATATATATATATATATATATATATATATATATATATATATGTATATATATATATATATATATATGAATAATTTTTTTTTTACCCCGACCGGGACTCGAACCTAGGACTTATGATTACTAAGTCAAGGCGCTACCACTACACCACAGAAGGTTAAAAGGAACCCAACCTTATAGCTTATACCTGCTATACTTGGGAATGAACGCATTCTAACTGAATGCCACTATGTTCATTTTACAGATTCCCCAACCTCACTCGTGGCTTCATTTTAGCATTTAATTCAATTCCCAATCTCATTCGGGCATGAAATATCAAATAAGCACATTATATATGTGAAAACATGAATAATTTTTTTTACCCCGACCGGGACTCGAATCTAGGACTTATGATTACTAAGTCAAGGCGCTACCACTACACCACAGAAGGTTAAAAGGAACCCAACCTTATAGCTTATACCTGCTATACTTGGGAATGAACGCATTCTAACTGAATGCCACTATGTTCATTTTACAGATTCCCCAACCTCACTCGTGGCTTCATTTTAGCATTTAATTCAATTCCCAATCTCATTCGGGCATGAAATATCAAATAAGCACATTACATATGTGAAAACATGAATAATTTTTTTTTACCCCGACCGGGACTCGAACCTAGGACTTATGATTACTAAGTCAAGGCGCTACCACTACACCACAGAAGGTTAAAAGGAACCCAACCTTATAGCTTATACCTGCTATACTTGGGAATGAACGCATTCTAACTGAATGCCACTATGTTCATTTTACAGATTCCCCAACCTCACTCGTGGCTTCATTTTAGCATTTAATTCAATTCCCAATCTCATTCGGGCATGAAATATCAAATAAGCACATTACATATGTGAAAACACGAATGAGATTGGGAATTGAATTAAATGCTAAAATGAAGCCACGAGTGAGGTTGGGGAATCTGTAAAATGAACATAGTGGCATTCAGTTAGAATGCGTTCATTCCCAAGTATAGCAGGTATAAGCTATAAGGTTGGGTTCCTTTTAACCTTCTGTGGTGTAGTGGTAGCGCCTTGACTTAGTAATCATAAGTCCTAGGTTCGAGTCCCGGTCGGGGTAAAAAAATTATTCATGTTTTCACATATGTAATGTGCTTATTTGATATTTCATGCCCGAATGAGATTGGGAATTGAATTAAATGCTAAAATGAAGCCACGAGTGAGGTTGGGGAATCTGTAAAATGAACATAGTGGCATTCAGTTAGAATGCGTTCATGCCCAAGTATAGCAGGTATAAGCTATAAGGTTGGGTTCCTTTTAACCTTCTGTGGTGTAGTGGTAGCGCCTTGACTTAGTAATCATAAGTCCTAGGTTCGAGTCCCGGTCGGGATAAAAAAAATTATTCATGTTTTCACATATGTAATGTGCTTATTTGATATTTCATGCCCGAATGAGATTGGGAATTGAATTAAATGCTAAAATGAAGCCACGAGTGAGGTTGGGGAATCTGTAAAATGAACATAGTGGCATTCAGTTAGAATGCGTTCATGCCCAAGTATAGCAGGTATAAGCTATAAGGTTGGGTTCCTTTTAACCTTCTGTGGTGTAGTGGTAGCGCCTTGACTTAGTAATCATAAGTCCTAGGTTCGAGTCCCGGTCGGGGTAAAAAAAAAAAATTATTCATGTTTTCACATATGTAATGTGCTTATTTGATATTTCATGCCCGAATGAGATTGGGAATTGAATTAAATGCTAAAATGAAGCCACGAGTGAGGTTGGGGAATCTGTAAAATGAACATAGTGGCATTCAGTTAGAATGCGTTCATTCCCAAGTATAGCAGGTATAAGCTATAAGGTTGGGTTCCTTTTAACCTTCTGTGGTGTAGTGGTAGCGCCTTGACTTAGTAATCATAAGTCCTAGGTTCGAGTCCCGGTCGGGGTAAAAAAAAATTATTCATGTTTTCACATATGTAATGTGCTTATTTGATATATATATATATATATATATATATATATATATATATATATATATATATATATATATATATATATATATATATATATATAAACTGACTCCATCTTGCATATTATACCTTAAATATTATTGTTAAACCAGTCACTCTCATGTTCAAGGTCAAAACACAAGTATTTCTGATAAAGTTGTGTTTTTATGCATTGACCTCTGAACCTTTCAGCGCTATCATTTGACTTCTTTGTCATCATGTCATTTTGATTGTTTTTATTTTTTTTTATTTTGATATCCAAAGTGTTATGGGGGGGGGGGGAAGCTATTGAAAACCTATATCACCTTTTCAACCACTTGAGAGGAAAGTGACAACCTTGAACGATTTACTGACCTCAACCTTGTGACCTGAGGAGACACCCAATCATTTCACCCCACCCTTTTTTACACCCACTCATAATTGTAACGCCCACTCACCACAAACCTTATCTTTACTCATACTTATCATTATCGCCATGATTGCATAAGTGATGCGCTTCCGTTCTAGTTTGATACATAATGAGCACCTACTCCATTTTGGAATACTTTGAATATATGAAATATGAATACAAATCTGGATGACTTTTTTATTATTTATCCCCCCTCTCTCTCTCTCTCTCTCTCTCTCTCTCTCTCTCTCTCTCTCTCTCTCTCTCTCTCTCTCTCTCTCTCTCTCTCTGTATATATATATATATATATATATATATATATATATATATATATATATATATATATATATATATATATATATATATATATATATATATATATATATATATATGAATTTTAATGACATGCTTAGCAAGCTGTTATGCCATTTCCGTGTGTCAAGACGTAATCATTTCCCAGTGAATTTTCGAAAGCTTGTGTGGATGAATGCATATGGATTTACATCCTATCCCGGGTGTTTACGTTTATTATACATATATGATGCCAGTGGGTTTGTTTAATTAAAGTTATATATCTATGTGCTTGTAACAGTGTATCATTTTAAAGAATAGTTGATAATTGGAATTCATATATTCAAGGAAAGATATGATAAGAATTAATGAAAAAAAGAAAGTGATCTGGAAAGCTTCATTACTCAGAAAGTTAGATAAAGATAAGATAATTTATAAATTTCTGGAGTTTAGTCGGTTGGTGCAAGATGTCAAGTACTTAAAGAGATTTCCCAAACAAAACATTGGAATCGAACCCCGACAATTTTCTTCATTACTGAATAAATCATATCCTCCCTTCTTTAGATTACTGGATATAGACTAACCCCTGACCCCCCCCCACCTGGATGTTCTCATATGCAGCTCACTCTGAAATGACATCTATGTATCTTCTTCACCATATCATACTGGGTTGAATAATAATAATAATAATAATAATAATAATAATAATAATAATAATAATAATAATAATAAACCTTTATTTCCATTATACAATGGGTATTCGTCAGCCGGGGAAAGCCCCAACCCCCTACTGTGGTGCCCAGCCACAGCAGTGAGACTTTAGTGCATCATTCGTTTGGTGTGACTCATGTTGTAGTCCATCCCTTGTATGGTAGCTCATGCTGTATACTCAGCATGTAACGAAAGGGAAAATAGCACATGTAATACCTCTGCATAAAAAGGGGGACAGAGAAGATGTGACAAACTATCGTCCCATTTCCCTGCTACCCATTTTCTCTAAAATATTAGAAAAAATTGTTGCATGCCAACTTATGTCATATTTAGAATCAAATAGACTACTAACGATTAGCCAACATGGTTTCAGACCAAAACTCTCGACGGAAACTGCACTGCTTAAAGTTACGAATAGTATATATAATAATATAGATATGAAAAAAATATCTTTGCTAGTTTTGTTGGACTTATCAAAAGCCTTCGACAGTGTAAACCATGAAATTCTTTTAAGTAAATGTATTAACTTAAATATTGATCCAAGCTGGTTTAGCGAGTATCTATCTAATCGTAAACAGTCCATACGTCTTAACAACATTATCTCTGTGCCAAAAAATGTATCATTTGGTGTTCCACAGGGATCAGTACTTGGTCCTATCCTCTTCTCCATTTACGTAAATGATCTATCTTCTTTCATTTCTGACTGTCTAGTCGTACAATATGCAGATGACACTCAACTACTCCTTAGTGGTGATATTAATAATCTCCCAGAGCTAACTTTAAGAGCAGAAAACACTCTGTCAAAAATTAAAACCTATTTCCAAGAAATTGGGCTGTTAATTAACGAAAGTAAAACACAGTGCATATTTATTGGTTCAAGGTTCCACATAGCACAAATTCCAGAAAACACAACAATTAATTTTTGCGACAATATTATCACACCTAGCAAAACAGTCAAAAACCTAGGAATTCACTTTGATAACCACATGTTGTTTGATTCCCACATAGATAAAGTATGCAAAAAGGTTACAGGAACATTAATGTACTTATCACGTATAAAAGACAATTTTGAGACTACCACTCGAATAACTGTTGTTGAATCTCTAGCCCTAAGTCACATTAATTACTGGACAACTGTTTGGGGAGCTACCACTAAGACTCAGATAAACAGAATACAGAAGCTTATTAATTTTGCAGCTCGAGTTGCCCTGGGAGGAATAAGAAAATATGACCACATCACACCAGCTCTCAATAAACTTGGGTGGCTGCGGGCAGAAAATAAGGTCGCTTATGCTATTTATGTTTTTGTATTCAAAATTTTGGACCATCATTATCCTAGCTGGCTATTTGATTTAAAAACAGTCAGGGATATAAGGGGAACCAACACAAGACAGAGCAGTGAGCTCTTTATTCACAGAACAAACACAGAAGCAGGTTCAAAGATGATCACTATCAAAGGGCCAACACTCTGGAATAATATTCCAGAGCATCTTAAAAATGCATCCTCTTTCACAGCTTTCAAAGGCAAACTATACAGTTTTCTTTTGGACAAATAGTTGCTGCTCATTAAGAACTAATTATTCTCATTGTAAGGAAACAAATATGGAAATGATGCCGATAATAACGATCCTGTATCTAGTGGCATACTTACTACTTTATTATTAACATTATTGTAACATTTTTATTACAGCATTATTATTTTCTATGAAAGCTACATTTAATTTAACTATATGTCTAACCCTCTTATTTATTAGTTTAATTACATGTCTACTTATAAGTTACTATTAATGTTGAATAACCATTGTACAAAATGGAAATAAATGTTTTTTTTTTTCCTCTGCGTGTAGTAAGAGTCAACTAAATGGGACGGAGTGAGGGGAATGGGAATTTCCTTCTAAGTATTTTTCCCCCAAAGGGTCACAGTATTTTGTCTTAAGTCAGCCATCTCCTTATAAGGATAGTGTAATATTAGAGTTGTGGAATTTATGATGCAAGTTCTCACGAGCTCTCCCTGTCCGCAGCATACGTAGAAAATAAAACAAAATATGCATCGTAATATTTTCACATCGTTCTGAAATGATTGTTTCATGTTCAGTTATATTACGGCAAGTGCTCCTCTGCCATCAAATCAATTATTACACTATATTTTATTATTACTTGCTGTGATATTTAAAAATTAATTGAAAATTCTATTACTATTTTATTCATATATAACCAAATAGATTGTAATGTTTATCAACTGCAATATCACTGGGAGTGCCCATGTGCACATGTCCCCATTTCCAGTTGTCTGAATAAATAAATAAAAAAAAATGCAGTTATGAAAGACTTAGAGAGGTGACCCTCTTACAAAGCATTTTGGTGCATGTTACACGATATATTTAAGCATATGGTCCAAATGTCATGTAAGCTGATATCTCAAGGTGCAGTTACAAAATGATCGCGTCAATTTTAGGAATCTTTGACGGAGTTAACCGTAGATGGAGACAAAGTAGAACTTTCACGCTGCACAGTGTACAGTTCTTTATTGTATGCAAGCATATTACACTCTTATGTTATAACACCATTGCACATTCTGTTCACACAAGCCTAAATGATAAAAAGGAAGAAGGTACCACATTGCCTCAACTAGTCTCTATTATCCAAATTGATGAGGGCAGTCTCTGCCTGTCCCGGTGTCACACTCTTAAAAAAAAAAAAAAATACGTGAACCTTTTTGAGGTGGTTATTTTTTTTGTAAAATAATCCAAATATATAATTTTTTTTATTTTGCAATAATTTTGTTTACATAAGAAAAATGTATTTGAAATGTATTTGTTATACCAGAAAAGAGTATATTTGACAAAAAAAAAATTTAATTAATTTTATAATTTCAAATTTTGAAGCAAGATTAAAAAAAAAAAACTTGCACTTTTAAATGTCCTGAAACATGAGATCGAAAAAAAAGAATGAAACTTTTGATAAAACATTTGAGCATTAATGAATAAATTGGATACAGAGGTTGAGTTTTACATCACATTTTATCTTTGGAGCTTCTCTTTTGCAGAATATATATAAAAAAAGAATAACTTATAACCACGAGTTTTCTTAGTTGTCAGAAAGTGCAAAGGAAAGGTGTAATTGTGGTTGGAAATGCTCAGGTTATCTTGACAGGTTGATTATACCAAGTTATTTTCCTTAGATGACTTGGGAGGTTACAATATATCTATATACATATTGTTCTGCTGTCATGTTTCTTTTGATGGCTATTTTTGGAATTAGTCATAGTTTTATGGTATATCACGGCAACCAGTTTTTTTCTTTTTTTAACTAATGACTGCGTGTTATTTTATAATTTATACTTATTTTATTTATTTGTTTGTCGATAACAGGAATAATAGTTACATATTCTGAAGACACTCAAACTCCTGATGCGTTCAGCTTTACTGATGTGTGTGATTGCGCAAATTGTATTTTGCCTTAAAAAGCGCCACAATGTCAATATACGTAATTCTCTAAACGACAAATAGATTTATATCATTCATCGTTTCTGGAAAATACCAGTGTAATTACTCGAGAAATTCAAAAAGAATGTCAGATACACTGCTGATTTGAGAACAGACACACCTGCATACACTCACGCTCATGCATGGGAAAAAAGGGGGTGGGGGGGATTGCAAGCACGTGCATTACAACCAATTGTCACCGTGTAACAACGAAATAAGAAAAAAACATTCCATTACATGATATTTGATGCAAACTCCCTCTTTAAGACGACTATCATTAATAATAATAACAATAATAACAATAATAATAATAATAATAATAATAATAGTAATAGTAATAATAATAACATATACAAATATTCTTGTTTGATGGATAAATAGAGAGAGAGAGAGAGAGAGAGAGAGAGGAGAGAGAGAGAGAGAGAGAGAGAGAGAGAGAGAGAGAGAGAGAGAGAGAGAGAAAGCTGTTATTTGTTCAAGGATTGTAAAAAGGACCTTTTTAATGTTGTTGGTTTGCATTGACGGCAAGTCCGAGGTGTGTAACCGCAACACCCAACTGTATGATGCCGACGAAGGGAGTGATTTATCTTCACTGCGGTCTTTGGAGGATGCTCTCAAGAACGTTCACATATTGAAAGTCATGAGACGTGAATATGCACCTCTCCCCCTCCGACCTGCGCACACCGTCACACTCATCTCACCTCAGATTCCTCTCTTCGCACTAGTTTAGTGGGAAATACATTCATGACACACACACACACACACACACACACACACACACACACACACACACGATATATATATATATATATATATATATATATATATATATATATATATATATATATATATATATATATATATATATGTATGTGTGTATGTATGTATGTATGTATGCATACATGCGCGTGTGTGTATGCAACTTTAATATTAAAATTGCACATGGCGTAATTAAAATAATTGTAGACAAAATAGGAATAGAAATATTATAAATGGTTTCCCAATTACTATAAAGGTTGCTGAATAACATATTTTCGTTGTTTTCACCATTCTCACGAGTTTTGTTGTGATGAAGGTTAATGGTGAGAAGTTTCTTTCATCGGAAAATAAGCCATTTCATGAGTGTCTTCCTGTTACACGAAAGAGTGATGTTTGATAAATCTGTGAAATAAATCACGTGCAAAATCATTCACTAAATTCTCAGGCATTCTCTTGCAAATATCTTGAGAATGTCTTCCTAAAGGAGAGTGTATATGTCATATATTTATTTGTGTGTATGTAGGAGGAGAGAGAGAGAGAGAGAGAGAGAGAGAGAGAGAGAGAGAGAGAGAGAGAGAGAGAGAGAGAGAGAGAGAGAGAGAGAGAGAGAGAGAGAGAGAGAGAGAGAGAGAGAGAGAGAGAACGCCTATTTTCCTCCATAGGCTCTCCCCAAGTTAATTTTTTCTGACCTTCCCAGCAAGTAGCTCTTAGAACTTCAAATAGAAGTACTGCTGTGATTGGAAGTAGGAGTATTACGGCTACTACACCTCCCTTTCCTCTTTTTGACCCGATTTCTTAAACAGTGTACACCTAGGATACCATATTGTTAGTTAGCTAGACACACAAAAATGGATTTTATAAACGCATCTGAGGCGGTTTTGTGTATGGCTAGGAGAATTGCGTCATATGCGTTTATGAAATCCATTTGTGTGTCTAGCTAACTAACAATATGGTATCCTAGGTTTGCACTGTTTAAGAAATCGGGCCTTTATCTTTTTCGTCCTCTTTTTCTTCTCTCTTCTCAGTTTCTTTTTTCTTCAGATTTTTCAGATTAGTTTTATACTGGTATGATTACCTTCACAAATAGCCTCGTTCTCCTCTAAGATTATTGTGATATTTGCCCAATTATGCACTTACCTAGTCCAACAGAATAGTAGGTGTAAGCGTTCTTGACTCCATTTTCGTAATTATCTGAATTAACAGTTTTCTAGTTATGCAGTGTTTAATGGTATAATTGGATGAATATTAAACAAAATATTTGCCAAAATGGCGCATTTATATTTTCTCCAAAACTTAAATTTGGAACTGCCTTGTGATATAGAAAGAATTAACTAAATGTTTTAGATATTTTACTCAATTAGATGGTAATGAGGAGGCAGTCTTGTTATATCACTTTTCTTATCAGTTGTCTCCGTGGCTAAATGGTAGCGAACGCGACTCTGTGTCGGCAGGCCGAGGGTTCGCGCTCCGTCACTGACTGAGGTTAGTAAGGGCATACACTCAGGGTAACGATTACATTTGCCAAAACAGGTCCTTCGCAAGACGGCAGCAGTCCTAGCCCTTAGTAGAAAAGGGAGTTCGAGACGTAAAACAGAATCAATCATTAGTTGTTTATGAAACGTTTATCTCAGTTGAAACCTGAAGGACGGCAATTGAATTAATGACTCTGTCTTTGCCTTTATTTGTAAAAAAATGTTGTTCTGCAGCTTATTTTTAACATTTAATGATATGCTTACAATAATTACCTAGTTGACAGTGGTTGCAATACACGATGGAAGCCTCTACCCTTTCCTTCTAATCCAATAGGGATTCTAGTGAAAAGATGCAACACGAGGTAGTGAGTCAGACAAGTTTGCGTGCCCCTGTTTTACATATTTTCCCCCCACGAGAACTGCGGGATGGTCTTGCCTTTATCAAAGTCAGGCTTCATGTAGATACTGTTCCCCTATTGGTCTCACTCAATGGTATAATCACTGAGGATGCTGAGTTGACAATTTATGCTTCTAGAATATGGGCACGCCATCTTTCTTTTCCAGAGGTATCTATCCAACTGTTGCTATACGGGTGTGAACTATATAAGATTAAACCAACTGACTAGCGATAACAGTGTTTGCTACCATTATACGAAGTACGTCTTTAATTTGTCCAAACCTATAAATGATTTCAACGAGTTGATTTTTTTTTTTTATGAGTCATGCGAATGTGGTATAACAAATATATACATACATACATACATACATACATATATATATATATATATATATATATATATATATATATATATATATATATATATATATATATATATATATATATATATACTGTATATATATATTTTTTTTACGAAAGATGCATGAGAAGATTTTTTTTTTTCATAGAAGTCCGAGCTCATAAAGATACTGATCTAATATTGCTCCTACACCATTTAATGGTATGTACAATGATGTATATTAGCTCACTCGTATTGCTATCATCAGAGGGAAACAACTAGCTTAATTTTCCTTTCCCTAGCTAGCCCCGGAGAAGAGGTACTGAACGATATAATACTGGTTTGCAATATTTTATACCTAATCTGCTTCTAATAAAATACTTGTTAATTGCTTGAGTAAAAAGGGATTGTACATTAGTATTAACAGTGCGATTTCCCAATCTTTAGTGTAAATTAAATGTGTCTATATCTCTTTACCCTGTTGTGCTGCTTAAAGTAGAAATTGATAATAATAATAATAATAATAATAATAATAATAATAATAATAATAATAATAATAATAATAATAATAATAATAATAATAATAATAATAATAATAATAATAATAATAATAATAATAATATTAAAGGTAATAATAATTTTATTTATTTATTATTATTATTATTATCATTATTATTATTATTATTATTATTATTATTTTTATTATTATTATTAATAGTAGTAGTAGTAGTAGTAGTAGTAGTAGTAGTAGTGGTAGTTCACTTATGTTATCATTGTATTATTTAGTGATGCTGTAGTTTAGTATGTGGCTTTGTATTATTCATAGAAGACTATCACAGTGCCTCTTTTCCCCTAGATCTTGAACTGCATAATGGATGAATGATATGCCATAACACTTGCTACAGTATTGTAAGAGTCTTTCTCTTTCTTTTCCTTCCAAATTTATCTTCCATTATATGGCACTGTGTTTATGTGTATGTATGTATGTATGTTCAGGTTTATATGTGTACGTATATGCGATTAATTACATGCACTTTCCTTTGCTGTGTTACCCTCAGATGACAATGATGTGTATAAGTATGCATGGATGTGTCTTTATCTGTGGTAAGGACGAATAACTCCTTTTGCTGAAATGAATACCACAAACTCTCTCTCTCTCTCTCTCTCTCTCTCTCTCTCTCTCTCTCTCTCTCTCTCTCTCTCTCTCCTTGATTTGTATGGCTATGAATCCCCAGTGGTGTTTCTATTGCTCATCTAATTAATGCATGCATATATATATATATATATATATATATATATATATATATATATATATATATATATATATATATATATATATATATATATATATATATATATATATATATATGTGTGTGTGTGTGTGTGTGTGTGTGTGTGTGTGTGTGTGTGTGTGTGTGTGTGTGTGTGTGTGTGTGTGTGTGTGTGTGTGTGTGTGTGTGTGTGTACCTACTTATTATTCTAACCTGAAAATTGTTATTCTATATCTGCTTCAAATTGTCTGCAGTAGTACTGTTGAAAAGTGAAATGTAACTTAAATGATAGCACTCAACAAGGGCTATTGAAAATATTGTCACAATTATTACTCTTCAAGTACTCTTCAATTATCACACTATATTTTATTATTAATTACTTGCTATGATATTTAAAATTAATCGCAAATTGTATTAGTATGTTATTTATACATAACCAAATAGATTGTAATGTTTATCAACTGCAATATGACTGGGAGTGCCCATGTGCACAAGTCCCCATGTACAGTTATCTGAATAAATAAAAAAAAAATATTGTAAGAGCTCGCACTGCTTTCCGTAAGGTTTAGGAAAGGTTACTGTAAAGATGTGACTGACACTGGAATGACACTATCGAAGAAGCAAAATTGGTAAATAATATTACAAGGTAATTTTGTTAAACATTCATAAAACAGAATGTCTTTAACTTGTGAATTATTAAAAAAAAAAAAAAGAATCGAGACAGTCATATTACTGAATAGCATCATTAATCTTCATCTCATATTTTTTATCAGAATGGAGTGATATGTATTATTTTGGATGACAGACATCAAGTAATACCATTACCTGTGTCTTATATATCAAGAATCGTTCTTGAGAATATTAGCTAAAGAGCTTATTGGCTCTTGACTGAAATTCCTGCTTTGGAATTAAAAAAAAAATGGCTGTCTTAAAATAAATATTTGGCACTCAGGTCTCTAAATACGTCTGTAAATATTTTGTTTCTATATATAAATTTTTTTATTGTGTGTATAAGGGACGACCATCCTTAAGATCATGACCAACTAAATTCATGCAGCAAGAAAAGAGCAAGGGAAATAATAATAATAATAATAATAATAATAATAATAATAATAATAATAATAATAATAATAATAATAATAATAATAATAATAATAATAATAATAATAATAATAATAATAATAATAATAATAATAATAGTAATAATAATAATACTAATAGTAATAATAATAATAATAATAATAATAATAATAATAATAATAATAATAATAATAATTATGATGATGGTGGTGGTGAACTTGAGTAATAGATACATACAAGAAACATGTAAAGATATTAGTCTCATATATGTTGGCACTTACTTATAAAATGTATCTCTTATTGGTGAGTGAAATATATAGGGGGGTTTACACGGTCAAACGGTTCGTCGAATGCGGTTCGACAGACAAGTGTTTGAAGTGATGTTCGAACGTGTGAATGGGGTATTTGGTTGTCGAACACATTTGTCAAACGTTATCGACAACCAAATACCCCGTTCACACATTCGAACATCACTTCAAACACTTGTCTGTCGAACCGCGTTCGACGAACAGTTTGACCGTGTAAACCCCCCTAAGTTTATGTTTCAAAGCAAGTTAGTCTCTAAAACTAAGGGATTCTCAAATGTTAATTATTGTATAAAAATGCTTAATCGAAAAAGCTGTTTTTGGAAAAGGACGTTCATAATTGTTTGTGGTAATGTATTTATATTACTGATATTTTTCAGAAAAAAAAATTTGATGGCATTGTTTGTATACATATAAATTCAATGATATCGATAAATGTAATTTCAATTAGATATATTTTTATTTCTTTACTTTCCCATCTAGATAATGCATGGTATTTATTCATGCATTAATACAAATGGTATCATATATATTTAATCTGCCTAGATTTCATTAATAGCAAAATTTGCAAAAACTACAGAAAACAACGCAATATACTTTATTTTCATTGCAAAGACTGGCGCTAAATCTGAATATATTTTTATACATAGTAGATATATTTTATTTTACTATTCTGGGGATTGCGTCTAATCCTCGATCAACATTTGAAATATAATTTGATCTTGTTATAAGCTTCCCTTGCCACCATTTATGCTGCTTATCACTGTTATTAAACTTCATTACTTATTTGTGGTGTGAATGAGGGAGGGGGGTAAGATTACTTCCTCCGTGTTCCCCTGCGTGTCGTAAAAGTCGACTAAATGCGGCACAGCGAGGGGGCTGGGAATCCTTTCCTCTGTATTTAATTCCTACAAAAAGTCAAAGTGCTGTCTTTGACTCAGCCAGCCTCCTTATAAGGGGGAATATGGCTTTGGTATATGGATGGACTGTTCCTCCTAAGATATTTTCCACTATTTCTTGTACATTTGGTGATTAGGGTTTTTCTGGTAGGTCGTTACCTAATTATATTTTTAACAGCGACAACGTCTAGATGTGTATTTTTTTTTAAATATTGTTATTTTTAATATTAGCTTTCGATAATTTCTGACAATTGCATATTGTCAGATATATGATGTAACGAAGAGGAGCTAGAATACTTCCTCCGTGTTCCCCTGCGTGTAGTAAGAGTCGACTAAATGGGAATGGGAATTCCCTTTTCAGTATATTCTCCACCGAGAGAGTCAGAGTATTTTGCCTTGAGTCAACCATCCCCTTCTAATGATAATGTGGCTCATGAATATAGCTATAGACATTATAAAGAGTACTTTTCCCTCTAAATTATAGTTCGGAATTTTTAGTTTTATTTTAAAGTTAAAGCTTGCCGGTGTTTCAGTTCCGATATCCATCTGAGATGCTCCTCGGAACGTCAGCCGAGGCAAGCCCCAAACCCCCCACTGTGGTCCCCATCCACAGCAAGTAACCTCCCCAATAATCATTATTATTATTATTTTATTAATGTGACCCCGGGACAGGCAAAAACTTCCTTCATCAATAAAGGTCCGGGCACTAGAAAATACCAAGACGAAGGAAAAGAAAAAGGTTGAAAACTACGTTGACATGAGCAGATTTTTCTCAGTGTCTTACTTCCAAGAACTTTGTGATCACGTCAGTACATCATGTTTTTTGACATACTTCTAATATTATATTACATGGTCGACGTTCCTATACTTAATGTATGAATTTAATTATTTCAAGATAAACATTGTAATAAAGATGTCTCATCTCTTAAGTAAGCTGAGCAAGATGTTATCTTTTAATCATAAGTGACTTTGAAACAATCCTTGAGAATATAGATATCTTTTCCATTATCTCGCCGGATGATAATATATTTTTGCCAAGCTGCTAACTTTTTAATATATGACATAACACGTGACCTTAATAAGCAAAATTAGGTATCTAATATACAGGTTACAGCAAATTAAGCGATTATATTTTTACCACTGCTGTTCTGTTAAATAAACAACGCTTAATTAGAGATTATTATTATTATTATTATTATTATTATTATTATTATTGTGCTTTTGTAGTCGCCGTGGCAAAGCGGCAGTGTCCGCTGCTTTGAGGCGTCAGATCGAGGGGCTATGACCCGACAGGGTGACGATCACACTTGCTAAAACCAAAATCCTTCACAAGAAGGCACCTCCCTAGCTTTAAGTAGAAAATGTAGTCCGTAACGTAAAACCGATGGAATCTTTATATTACTTTTGTCAACAGTTTTTGATAATGCAGGTGTAAGTGCACCCGTTGTGACGAAAGACCGAACATTTTTTCGTGGTTTCGCTGTGGCAAGGAGAAAATTTCTGCGGAAGGAAAGACATTCAAGGTAGTTTGTAGACATAATAAAAGGTTATTGTAATGCCGAGTATCACATGATGCACAGAGTGAGGTGAGTGAGTGAGTGAGTGAGTGAGGTGAGTGAGTGAGTGAGAGAGAGAGAGAGAAGAGAGAGAGAGAGAGAGAGAGAGAGAGAGAGAGAGAGAGAGAGAGAGAGATGAGAGAGAGAGAGAGAGAGAGTACGTGAATACATTTGTAAGGGCGTGTAGTAATGTAATCAATGGGAACAGATGCTGTGGCCGGTTTCAGAATACATTCAGCCTCAAGGTTTCATGATGAAGTGGACCTTTGGGTGCGTCATGAGGGTGGTGTTACTGTTGCCCCTATTGCTGCTTACCTCTCGTTTCAACTATTCATTATAATTATCTTTTCTGTTGCCCTCTCACTTACAGAAGCGAATCTCTCTCTCTCTCTCTCTCTCTCTCTCTCTCTCTCTCTCTCTCTCTCTCTCTCTTCTCTCTCTCTCTCTCTCTCTCTCTCTCTCTCTCTCTCTCAGATGTCTATCTGGAATATATATGTATCTTATTTGAATACCCAATGTACTTTGGAAATAAAGGTTTATTATTATTATTATTATTATTATTATTATTATTACTCTCTTTCTCTCTCTCTCTCTCTCTCTCATCTCTCTCTCTCGACTCTCTCTCTCTCTTCTCTCTCTCTCTCTCGCTCTCTCTCTCTCTCTCTCTCTCTCTCTTTTTTCTCTCTCTCTCTCTCTCTCTCTCTCTCTCTCTCTCCTCTCTTCTCTCTCATCTCGTCTCTCTCTCTCTCTCTCTCTCTCTCTCTCTCTCTCTCTCTCTCTCTCTCTCTCTCTCTCTCTCTCTTTTCCTGGAAATCTGTAGGTAAATGCTAGAGACGGTGATTATAGGGTTTTACTAAGAACAGCATTTACTTCGGGAACACGAAACCATGTATCTGCAGTGTATATGTTGTTTTATACTCTCACAGTCTTTATTAATAAATGTATTTTAATTTCCATATTGCACAAGGAATGGTGTTGTGGCTTTCAAAAGATTTAGTGTTCGAGTTTTACTTTCCATTCGGTTGGTTGCATCGTGCTGCGAAGATATAATGATACTGAGCATTTGTATTTTGTTTTGCCTATATTGAAGCTTAAGCGCTTGAGGCTTTTTTATTCTACTATATACCCCGCGAATATCTTATTGACATTGCTCACTTTGCTGAATTGACAAGTGTTGCCACACAAGTTACGGTACTAACCTCTCGTTTTAATCTTCAAGTTTCTTTGGCGAAGAGACGTGCTTTGTGTGTTTGCATAAGAATTTAACGCATTTCAACTCTTTCACTTTGTAGACTGCATTAAGATGTTTTGTATTCCACACAAAGTTCAGCTTTAAAATATATTCATGGGTAGCTTTGGAAGAAACATCGGGTGGCTGTATGCATAACACATTTACTTATTTTCAGTCACTGATAATATTTTTAATTTGTATGGAAATGGAAGTTATTTTATCTGATACCCTTGTAATAATATTAGAGAAAATTGCAAAATGTCAACATCAGTTGTAGAATCATAGTAAACAGGACTGTTTTTATTTTTATTCTAAGGTCGTTCATGATTTACCATACATGGGAGCTTCTTTAAAATGTTAGAAAGGAAAATGTGTGTGTGTGTGTGTGTGTTTTAGATAGATAGATAGATAGATAGATAGAGAGAGAGAGAGAGAGAGAGAGAGAGAGAGAGAGAGAGAGAGAGAGAGAGAGAGAGAGAGAGAGGAGAGAGAGAGAGAGAGAGAGAGAGAGAGAGAGAGAGACGAGAGGAGAGAGAGAGAGAAACTTTCACCTGGAAGTTAAGCAGAAGGGAAATATTCTGACCCTGAAATATTGTTGTGGTAATTATTGGGTGATGTCATGCATGAGATCATTGTGGTTGGGGTTTTGTTTACATCTTTAAACCTCACTTAATAATACATGAAGTGAAAAACCCAGAGGCCAGAGAGCATGGCGTGACAAAAACTTCATAACAATATTGTAGAAAATTCAGCATTTTTTTTTAATGAGAGATCTAGGAAGGGCAAAGATAATTGCCCTCATCAGGCCTGGGCACGAAGAAATATAAAGCAAAGAGAAACAGAGATGGGTGTGATGTGACTTGTCAGATGTGAAGGGATAATAAGAGATGTGTAACAAATATGCAAAAATAGTGTATGTAGATGTAGGCATAAGAAAAAGATCCTTAACACAAGGATGACTTTACATCGAGCTGTCCAGGACAAACAAACATACAAACAAACATTTATTTGCATTTTTGTACAATGGTTATTCTTATTTAAGTCTAAATTACCCTAAGCTGTAGTATCGCAAAAGACGACTGGTACCCTAGGCCAATCTACTACGTGGATTAGCCACTCTTGCAATCTACTTTGCATGTTATAAGTTAGATTTGGATCTTTAGCATTGTTCCGAAATTCAATTTCAGTATTGTATGATTTAAAGCTTTCCTGTCTCGTATCTTGAGAATTTCATATTTGGATCAAGGCAATAATTCTTTAAAGAACCGTCTCTCCTCAATAGTATGGCATGCGTGAAACAAATTAGAACTTTTCCATCATTTTCCAATTCGAATGCCGCTCATTTTGAGTTTGAGGCTTGTTTCATATTCATTCTCGGTACGTTTGCGAATGAAACAATACTGTTCCTTATAAGTAAATTTGTATAGCTAGACCTTCAAAATTATATTTGCATAAATCTGCAGTAAATGTATTCGTTCATACCTATATCAGCGTGTAAACTTAGCCGCTGATTATTATCTATATCCGTACCTTGTATCAGCGATAGTTTATCATACTTGGTACGACAGCCCCTCGCAGCTTATTGCACTGCATACCAACATTCCATGTGACCAATGGCCAGTTTGTGAATGGAAAATTCATTTTTGTTTCTTCATTACCTGATTATCTTTATTTACTTTTTGTAGCATACTTAGTAATGGAGGATAATGAGATTGTAACTTTGTATTTTCCCTAATATCGAGTCTTATAGCTTAGTAAAACCATTCATCTCATTTTTATTGTCTGTAGAAGCCTATGCTAACCGACCTCTCTTGAAATTTGTCAACAGTTAAAGATTTTCTTGGATGGTTTTGGAGAAGCGTTAAGCAAAATGTAGTATATATATATATATATATATATATATATATATATATATATATATATATATATATATATATATATATATATATATATATATATATATATATATATATATATATATATATATATATATTAGTGGGTTGGTTTTATTCAAGTGATGAGTTGAATAACTTCTGTACATCGTTTATTTATTCTATATTTCTCTTACATTGCAAGTTCTTCTCTCTTACTCGTGGGGCAATGGATAAGAACGCCACCTCCACGTTTCTTCGTGTCGTGAATGTTGACTTAATTCAACATTCAACGAAGAGGCAAGGCATACTAAGGGATTTTGGTTTGAAAACTCCATCCAGATCATTAATTTGAGTCTAGCATCCCTTACCTTTGTCATATTTTATATTATGTATTTTATGTTTATTTTGAGACAAATTCTAGAAAAAACATTCAAATTGTTTACTACTTGAAATTTTATATATTTTTTTTCGTATGCTAACGAATAAACGGATACTTCAAGAAGTATGTTATTAGTGAGAATGAGTGATTTGATTCATAGTGAAGTATATTTGGGTTTTTAACTCAAAGGCAGTTGATTACATAATATAAACTTTAATTATACATAATCTTAATTCAACTGTTTAAATCCATTGGAATTCACATTTTTAATGTGGGAAATAAATATATCTTGATGCAATTGACCATAATGTTGAGGACGCAGCGTGCTCCATCTATTATCTGAGGCATATAAGGAAATTTAGTCTGTATTTATTGCTTTGTGGCTTCCGTGGCTGAGTGGTAACGCTCGCGACTTTGATTCATCAGGTCATGGTTCGAGCCACCCATGGTGTGATGTTAGAAAGGGTATTCACTCAGGATAACGGTCGCACTTTCCAAAACAAGAGCCCTTCGCAAGAAGGCACCATCCTAGTCTTGATAGAAAAGGGAGTCCGTGACGTAAAACCGAGTACAATCTGTATTTATTGCTTTAATTTGATTGATTTCTCATTAAAAAAAAAATAGATTTCGTTTTGCATGGTAACACGTCTCGCTTATATAATCAATTCAGTAATTCTATAGTTTTTATTCTTCGCTGAAATATAAGGATTGTTTCATGTTAAAGCATAATTTAAGCATTAAGGGGGGTTTACACGGTCAAACGGTTCGTCGAACGTGGTTTGACAGGCAAGTGTTTGAAGTGATGTTTGAACGTGTGAACGGGGTATTGTTCCGTGTTCGACAACCAAATACCCCGTTCACACGTTCGAACATCACTTCAAACACTTGTCTGTCGAACCGCGTTCGACGAACCGTTTGACCGTGTAAAACCTTTTTAAATAGCTTGGTTACCAGATTGGCAATCTTCTCACCCGACACGAACCAGCGGAAGGGGGTTGGGTTGGACACAGACTGCCGAACTACTCCAGCTCCGCGCTATATAAACTGTATGGTGTCCTGTATGTTCCTTTAATAGAATATAGTTTGTTTCATTTTTCATATTTACAATTGTAAATAGTAAGATAGAATATATTGTATATATTGTTGATGGTAGGATTGTCGGACATGTTTTCAACACCATGTACCTGCCTTCGTGGCGCAATTTACACAAATTTTGCTCTTTTTTTATATTTTTTATTTTTTATTTTATTTTATTTATGTACCTGATGAACGTTGAAGTACGCAATGACAAAATTTTACGTTTTCTCTATTAAGTGAACTGTACTACAGCTGAAGGTCTTTTGGACTTAAATAGGACTTTTCAGAACAGTACAGTGTTAAGTCTTCCTTCAGTTACATTTCATTTTCTATGCCTACATCTATACCGAATATTCTTGGATATTCGTTACACATCTTTGAATATCCTTGTACATCAGACAAGTCACTACACTCCCCATCTCTGTTTCTAATTACTTAATGTTTTATATGTGCCCAGGCCCAATGAGGGCAGTTTTTTTTTTCCGTCCTTCTGTCACATTTATTATAAATACTACCGGTAGTAAGGTACGATATACTGTGGATTCGGTTTTACGTCACGAACTCCCTTTTCTACTAAGGACTAGGACGGTTGCCTTCTTACGAAGGACTTGTTTTGGCAGATGTAATCGTTACCCTGAGGTCTTTCTTCTACAACTGGTGTTTTTATGAAGGAAAAGAGATGAATTGCTGACTTTTTTCATGAACTACTATTGTCCAGTGATAATGTCTTCATCCTTGCTCGTCAAGGTTTACGAGTCACCAAAGTGTCACTTTGATATTATATGATCAATTAAAGAGAAGGTAAAATCACAGAAGGAAGCTTTCACGCTCCGTCCTCAACGCGAATCAGATTTTTTTAATATTTTTTTTTTCAGTGTGACACCGGGACAAGCAAAAACTGCCCTCATCAATAAAGGCCCGGGCACGAGAAAACACCAAGACGAAGGAAAAGAAAAAGGTTAAGGACAAGGCAGAGATGAGGTAATGATACACAAAGGAAAACGAGAGACAGAAAAAATAGTCAAATTACAGAGGACCTAGAGCTATGGAGGATTAGGCCCTGAGATGACGATAGATCCGCTTTTTGAAGGAAGATAGGCCATAAGAATTTAGAAAGGCAGAAGGAGGAAGAGAGTTCCAGAGTCTGGACGTAGATGGGAAGAAGCAGTCGCTGCACTGACCAATCCGCGAGCTAAAAATCTCCTCACAGTACCTGTGAGATGAGGAGAATCAAGAGAAAATATATTAAATTGACTTAGACTGCATAGTAATTAAAAAAGCCAAATTCATCTTAGAGTATGCAGTCAAACTGATTAATATTTTATTCAATGCACCTCGACAGTTCCCACCTTTAACACTGCATTTCGCTGGAGACCTAAATGCATCTTAGAAATGCCGTCGAAGTCATTAGTATGTAAGTACTTTCTATTTGCCGGTCTCCATATTGAACAGTGAACTTTTGCTTTTATTCATAGCATATTTTTTTTAAGGAATAATGATTTTATTCTTTAAATCCATCATAAAACAATATTAATAAATGTTTATGTGAGCTGAAATGTAATTGCTAGGGATTGTATATTACAGTCAAACTGATTAGTGTTTTATATTCAATGAAACATTCCTTTTAGAACAGTGGATTTTCGCTAGGAGACAAGGTTAAGAAAAGTAGTGTGAACAAATTATTGTTTTATCATATTAATACTTCCAATAATCAAAAAGTTGTAGATGTTCCGAGGAATGGAAATGTAGCATTGCAAGGGATAGTAATTTAGGTAATTTTTGTCTCGATATTTCAGTATTAATATTCATATGTAATAAGATTAAAGTTTATATCTCATGTCGTTTGTTTACTTTCTTTGTTATTAAGCGTAAGTAATTTAACTAACTTCATTGGTATTGTATATATATAAGTAATTTTTTCTAATGAATTATGGAGATTGCTGAGTCAAAGTTTCATACAATTCATGCAGTGTTTTAACGATATACGATGTATGTATGAAACTAGAAGGCGTCATATGTCCAGCAGTTTATCAAACTTTAGTTCTTTCGTTATCTGTGGGTCACTTATTAACGTGGCCTAACTAAACCTAATATAACCTACATTTAACAACAAATATGAGTGGCCCACAAATAACGACTAGGTACCAAAAAGTCTTAACATCCTCGAAAAGGGGGAGCCTCGCATAACAAGTTGATGTGGAAAATGAGGAGCTCCATCTACTGCATCTGCATATTATTCATATGATACTGACCCCGATAATTTTGTCCGACGCCCTTATTACCTAAGCCATGATGTAGCCTTGAGTAGCGCCTTCCTCTCCTTCCTTGCTCTTCCATTGCCGGGCGGTCGTAAGGATGAGTTAATGGGAAGGGCTATATAAAGAGGTAAGGAGCCTACTCTTGGAACATTCACTGTCCACACTTGAGAAGGTCGAGAGCTGAATCCAGCGCGAAGAGCATGGCTTTGAGATTTATGGTGAGTTGCAAGGGAAAGAAAGAAAGTATTAAATCACTGCGGGCGGTACACTCCCAATTACAGTGGCAATGTCATCTTAACGAATGAGAGAGACTGCAGTTTTGACAAGATGTATGGCATCATAGCTGTATACTGAGAAAAGAATAATATTTAGAACTATATGTATTGAGATATTATGACTACAGCAACTTCTTACTATTACTGCTTTACTACAACAACAACTACTACTACTACTACTACTACTAGTAGTGCTGTTGCTGCTGCTGCTGCTGCTGCTGCTGCTACTACTACTGTTGCTGCTTCTTCCACTGCAATACTACGACAGTCTTCCAAATACTCCTTGTCTTTCACTTCCTAAGTAATACTGCTTCATATATTATTGCCAAATTAGTATCACTTTGCCGCCATATATTTTTCTGTATCTTCGTTTTATTTTCCACCCTCAGTATCAGATATCACATATGCTATTATTACTACTACCTCTACATATATTTATACTAATATAATACTCTAGCACTCAGCTTACATTAGTTTATCAAGAGCGGTCATATGTCAACAAGTGGCCCCAACACCACTGTAGTAGTAGAGTAATAATAATAATAATAATAATAATAATAATAATAATAATAATAATAATAATAATAATAATAATAATAATAATAATAATAATAAAAGTAACAATTATTATTATTGTTATTATTATTATTGTTATTATTATTATTATTATTATTATTATTATTATTATTATTATTATTATTATTATTATTATTATTATTATTATTATTATTATTATCATTATTATTATTATTATTATTATTAGTAGTAGTAGTAGTAGTAGTAGTAGAATAGTAGTAGTAGTAGTAGTAGTAGTACTATAATAGTAATAATAATGATAATTATTATTATTATTATTATTATTATTATTATTATTATTATTATTATTATCATCATCATCATCATTACTACTTTTATTATAAATAATATTTTAGTAGTAGTAGTAATCGGAAGATATAATGAGCATTAAAAACAACTATGCTTTTCTAATAACATTTAGAAAACAGTTACTCTTAACTGTATACCATTGTACACAGTTTCCGTTGTTAGACTGTTGCATAAGTCTTGAGACATCGCATTACTTTAATAATATACATAACGGGAAAAGTTTATTTTGTGGGTAATTTTACATACTCTCCACACTACAGAAAGTATTATTATTCCTTTTTCTCAGGTGTCGTTTGCAGCTTTGGCTCTGGCTTGCGCTGACAGAACCGCTCATGTCAGCTCACACACATCTTATCATCCCCAGCCATCCTATCAACCACGACCCTCTTACCATCCTCAGCCATCCTATGGACATCACGAACCCGCTGTCCCAGCTTGTGCAGCCAATACCACCAAACCTTGGTGTCTTGAGGATGCAGAATATCCCACTTATGAAATCAAACATGCTATCGATTATCATTTCTCCAAAGTCATCGATTTGTATGCTGATGTAGCGGACCTCAACACTGAACTCTCCGTTGAGCGTCCCAATACCCTGGAAGAAGAGACCTACCTCTGTCCTTCAGACACCGCCTACGTGAGACCTCTGCGTGCCCAAAACACTGATGGCAAATGGAGAGTCATCGTTAACAACATCGAAACTCATTACAAGACCTTTACCCAGACCACACGTATTGAAGAGTGCTTGACCTCAGGAGAAGCTTGTCCTCTGGTGCCAGAGTGCTACGATTCCAAGTGTCTCCAGAAGTCTGTCTACCACCGATTCCTCGTGTACGACCCTTACGATCAGTACTTCCCCTTCGCCATTGAGACTTTCAAGCTCCCAGCAAGCTGTGCCTGTCTTTTGGGTGCCTTTACTATCGATCACTAAAAGGCAAAACGCATCACAAATCTCTTTGCCATAAAGTAACAACGGTCGGACCTCCATTCCAAACCCTTCTTGTGATTCTTAGTCTTTATCAAGCAGTCGAAGTCTAGGAGCATGAGCGGGTGCGTCTCGAAATACCCTTATTGAAATAGATATGTATTTATTTATTTTTTTTATATTGAATAAACCTCCTCCTGGTATCACTAAACGGACTTACAAGTACGTAAAGAAAGCAGTTCTCTAGTCATCTCGCTGTGATATTATATCATTATAAACTATTGAAGGAAATCAGCTCTCGCATCTCAAGATGTAATTATGATTTTATAATAAAATTTGAAAAATTCCTATTTTGTTTTTATATATTTTCCTATTTCAGAAAAGTTTAATCGGGCAAAGAAACTTGCAATGCTGTATTTAACCTGGATGGTATTTATTTGTAGGAGTTTATTTATTATAGTGTTGAGTCATCTGAATAACTTTTTATAAAGGTCCTTCATTGTGCAGTGCTCATTAAAGGAGGATCATTCTTTTTACTTACCATGAAGGCAATGTATGTTTATAATGCATTTCTACTTAGGGTTAAGCTATAGCAGTACACACCAGTCTTCGTCTCTGACCTGATCTTTCACCCTAAATCTCTACATAATTTCCTATATATTTACGTATCCTCCTATGGTTTCCACCTCACAGCCTTAGAGAGTTAAAAAAAGTTTTAAATGACATTTTCTCATATCAATCACGTGTTTAAAAAATCCATTGTCCTTCGAATGCTTGTTTGATTTTTGGCATATGTCTATTATTTTCCCCAGATTGCCTATTAGCGATGCAGATTATACATAGTCACAGTAGTCCTTATGAGCTTCACTGGCTCTCTGAGTTAAAAACTCGCGAGTTCATTAGTATTATTATTTATTATTATTATTATTATTATTATTATTATTATTATTATTATTATTATTATTATTATTATTATTATTATTATTATTATTATTATTATTATTAGTAGTAGTAGTAGTAGTAGTAGTAGTAGTAGTAGTAGTAGTAGTAGTAGTAGTAGTGTAGTAGTAGTAGTAGTAGTAGGAGTAGTAGTAGCAGTAGTAGTGGTGAAAGTAGTAGTAATAACATTAGTGGTAATGTTATTACTGATAGTAGTAGTAGCAGTAGTAGTAGTAGTAGGTGTAGTATTATCATTACTATTATTATTATTATTTGTAGTAGTAGTAGTAGTAGTAGTAGTAGTAGTAGTAGTAGTGAATGCAGGATGTAAACTGTTGGGTGCGTTGAAAGGAGTGATGAAGAATAGAGAGTTGGAAATGAATGTTAAGAAAGTTTTGTATGAGAAAGTGGTTGTGCCAGCTGCGATGTATGGATCAGAGTTATGAGGTATGAAAGTGAGAGAGAGACGGAAACTAAATGTGTTTGAGTTGAAATGCCTGAGGAGTATGATTGGTGTATATCGGTTGGATAGGGTTAGGAATGAAGTGGTGAGAGCAAGATAGGGTGTGAGAAGAGACTTGGCAAACAGAGTACATATGAATGTTCAAAGATGGTTTGGCCATGTGGAGAGGATGGATGATGAAAGACTGCTGAAAAATTTGGTAAATGCGAGAGTTGATGGGAGAAATGCTAGAGGGAGACATAGGTTTGGGTGGATGGATGGAGTAAGGAGAGCCCTGAATGATAGGAGGATGAATGTGAGGGAAGCTAGTGAGCGTGCTAGGAATAGGAATGAGTGGCGAGCGATTGTGACGCAGCTCTGATGGGCATCTGCTGTTACCACAGGGATGCATCTTACAGATGTAGCCCTGTGGTAGGGGCAGTAGGGGAGTTGGCAGTATGAAGCGAAACAGGTTGTGGAAGAGCCGGGAGGATGGGCTGTGACACTCCAGCAGTGCCATCTAAACGGTCGCTAGCTCCCTCGTCATTGCCCATAGAGCAAAGTAATCCCCGTATTGTTTCATTTTTTATGTCGGCTACCACCAATGGGGGCAACAGCCAAGATAGATAGATAGATAGATAGTAGTAGTAGTAGAAGTAAAAGCAGTAATAGTAGTAGTGTAGTAGTAGTAGTAGTAGTTGATGTAGTAGTATAATTCGTATTATTATTATTATTATTATTATTATTATTATTATTATTATTATTATTATTATTATTAGTAGTAGTAGTAGTAGTAGTAGTAGTAGTAGTAGTAGTAGTAGTATTTTTATTATTAATATTATTATTATTAGTAGTAGTAGTATTAGCAGTAATAGTATTAGTAGTAGGTGTATTATTATTGTTATTGTTGTTATTTTCATTTTTATTTTAATTATTATTTACTATTTTCTCATACTGTATTTCGAATAAACTTTTATACTATAGTTATTGTGTTCCATATATATATATATATATATATATATATATATATATATATATATATATATATATATATATATATATATGAGTAAGGACAAACTGTTAGCATATAGCACTAAATGATAAGGATTCCCATCAGTGAAACAACACATAGAAAACATAACGCTATATTTCGGGTCCAGTTAGGATTCGAAATATAGCGTTATTTTTTCTGTGTTGTTTCAGTGATGGGCTTCCTTACCATATATATATATATATATATATATATATATATATATATATATATATATATATATATATATATATATATATATATATATATATATATATATATATATATATATATATATATATATATATATAAATATATATATATATATATATATATATATATATATATATATATATATATATATATATATATATATATATATATATATATATATATATATATATATATATATATATATATATATATATATATATATATATATATATATATATATATATATATATATATAATATAAGTATATATATATATATATATATATATATATATATAATATAATAAATATATATATATATATATATATATATATATATATATATATATATATATATATATATATATATATATATATATATATATATATATATAACTACTAACATTTTTCACTTCATTTTATGTACATCCTTTTTATTAAAAACATCTTGATAAGGCAAGATAATATTTACCAAAACTTGATCTTGATTTAATCGGCCTTTGGCTTTTCATAAGAATATACTCTGCTAATATTTTTTGGGACTGCTCACCACTCAGAGATAAAGTCCGTTGCATAATTTGATCTACAATGCAAATAGACTTAAATTTGGGTAAATTTCTCGTAAGAATGAAAATTATATTACGAATAAGGTATAATCAGTATATTCTTTTAATAAATTTAATTTCTATTACTTTGAACAATTAAATCAATTGGAATATTCGAGATGCTGCTTCTTGTTTTCTTTTTAATTTGCTGAAATTAGCATTATATCTGTGACCTTATAATAGGTCTATGACTGTTGTTTGTATGTTTAACCGTATTGAATGTTAACCTCTTTTAGGGAAAGATTTAATTCGAATGAGCGAATTGTTCGGAAATGCGATTTACGTGAAGAATCATTAGAAACGCTAATCTACGGTCTAATATACGGGTAAATATATTTTATAAATTTAATTAGTTCCGGTTTTACGTCACGGACTCCCTTTTCTACCAAGGGCTAGGACGGTTGCCTTCTTGCGAAGGACTTGTTTTGGCAGATGTAATCGTTACCCTGAGTGCATGCCGTTGCTAATCTCAGACCGTGACGGGGCGCGAACTCTCGACCTGACGCCTCAAAGTCGCGGACGCTACCGCATGAGCCACGGTAACTACTCATTTTTAGAAGTTTAATTATTAGCCTAAAATAATTTAAAGGTGACGGTGGTTATTGACTTTGAAATAGTGGAGATCGCTGGTGTTATGATTCAGGATCTGGCTTTTAGTAGATATTTCTAAAAAAAATAAACTAAAGTGTCTAAACGTATTCACTTTATATATTAGAACGCTAATACACTTTAAAAGTCAGCTGTAGAGGTCTGATTTAACGAGATTTTGTAATATACTGAAGTTACCCATTATATAGATGAAGAAAACGGTAGATTACATTTATTTGATCGCCTTTGCAGTTTTATATATATATTTCATTTTCATGTAGTGTTTTGTGAAATATACTGACAGAGGTCAAGTATGTACATTACTTGAATATATTTACACATGTATAATATATGTAGTTGTTTGCTAATGTATCAGTATATATTCTGCCAACCGAGAGCAAGGTCAGTGGGAGTGGATGCTAAGCGCACCCATCCTGATCCATGGATGGATCAGGTGTTTGTGGTAAGGCAGGTGTGTGAGAAGTTATTAGAGAAAGCTGTTAATTCCTCCCTATTTAACTTTTGGCCAGGGAAATTAATAATGGAAGAGTAAAACAGATTGGAAGAAAGACAGTAAAGTGAAAAGATAGAAAATTAAACTTAAAGTTGTGGATTAAGGCCCGATTTCTTAAACAGTATAAACCTAGGATAGCATATTGTTAGTTAGCTAGACACACCCAAATGGATTTCGTAAACGCATCTGACGCGGTTCTGTGTATGGTTAGGATCCCGTACGGGATCCTAGCCGTACACAGAACCCCGTCAGATGCGTTTATGAAATCCATTTGTGTGTCTAGCTAACTAACAATATGGTATCCTAGGTTTATACTGTTTAAGAAATCGGGCCTTAAACGTGTAAATAATGCGACTATCAGTAAAGCATATTTTCAAACATTCAGTTATTGTTCTATTTTGGTTGAAAGTAGGAAGGCTTAAATTATATGAATTGTTTTAATATTATGTAAAATAATTCTTACTTAGCCTTCTGGGCTAAAGTAAGTAGTAAATTATTCAATTTTTAAACGACCAGTCATTATTTTATTTTTCTTAGGTGGAAATTAATGTGGGATATGCATGTAATCTTTGCATAACTTTTACTAGCCAATTTTGTTGCTATATTAAGATGTTTTGATGACTCTACGTAACGTATTGGAAAAAAATATATATTTCACGGTATCAGGTAGAATTCCTCGTGTGATAGGCCCACCCTGGTCCAATCCCAGCTAGACACACACAAATGGATTTCATAAACTCATCTGACGCGGTTCTGTGTAAACAAATAGATGTGTGGATTCCGTGCAGAAACAATATCACCCTTAAGGCTGAAATGTCCGTTCCACGCCTCTCATGTAAGCAACGATCTATTGTGTTATTGAAGTCACGGAGATCTACTTATTTGTCAAGCAACTAATGATTGTTGTTTCCAATATATATATATATATATATATATATATATATATATATATATATATATATATATATATATATATATATATATATATATATATATATATATATATATATATATATATTTTTTTTTTTTTTTTTTTTTTTTTTTTTTTCCTTTTTGTTATGACATGAATACTGCAGCAAGGCTTTAATGCTATAATAGAATTTACATTTTTTTCACCTTCTCTTTGACTTTTTGCTCAAATATTTGTGGTTCTCACGAAGAACAAACTATTTACAGCTTGTATATGTAACGAATTAAATGACGACAAAAATTTAGGATTAATAGAATCATTGTCACTTGGGAGTCTATTACTGTGTCTGAATGGTGCTGTCGTCATTAGCTATGTATTTTTAGTTCTTTGCATCTGCAGCTTATCCTGCGTTCATGTGGTTTATTTGTGTAATATATACGTCCAGGAGACTAGTGTTGGCTTTGGTTTAGATGGCTTTTCAGATATTAGCCTTCTCCATTGATCCGGGTTTTGGATTGGCACTAAGTTAAAATGGCTTTCTTCCTCCTTGTCTCGTCCAGGAGACTAGACTTGGTTTTGGTTCAAAGTTTTACGGACGGATGCCTTTTCATATACTAACCTTCTCCATTCATCCAGGTTTTGTACTGGCACTAAGTTAAAATGACTTTCTTCATCCTAGTCTGGTCCAGGAGACCCGTGTTGGCTTTGGTTCAAAGTTTTACGGACAGATGCCCTTTCAGATACCAACATTTTCCATTGATCCAGACAGGCACTTTGTTGAAATGGCTTGCTTCCTCCTTGTCTCCTCCAGGAGACTAGTGTTGATTTTGCTTCAAAATTTTAAGGACAGATGCCCTTTCAGATGCCATCTTTCTCCATTGATCCGGCCTTTGGACTGGCACTATTAAATGCTTTTTTCCCTCCTTGTCTGGATTGTTAGCTACATATATAGTTACATACCATGAAGCGTGCAAAATACTGTATGCTTAACCTTTACGTCTTTAGTGATTAGATGCGAAAGTTGTAGAAGAAACTTCCTTTCTGTTTGAATTCATAAAATTGTAAATATGAACAAACTTTGTAGGGGTTCTTTCAATGCAGGCCTTAAAGGGATGTACAGATACCTGACTATTATATAGAGTGAGTTACATTAGGCCGCTGGTTGATCATACCAATAACCCCCCCCCCCCTCATATTACTTAGATGCAAATATGTCATTAAATTATTGTACACTCTTGTCATTCATACTGATTTTATTTTCCGTCGTCAAGAAAAATGAATGAAATACTGTGATAATAATATATTTTGTTATTGTCTCTTTGTGTTCAATGTTTAAAAGCTGGTGGATGGTTCATTGTTAAGATGCAATGTCGTACAGTCGTAATAGATGTAAAACTCTCTCTCTCTCTCTCTCTCTCTCTCTCTCTCTCTCTCTCTCTCTCTCTCTCTCTCTCTCTCTCTCTCTCTCTCTCTCTCTCTCTCTCTCTCTCTCTCTCTCTCTCTCTCTCTCTCTCACACACACACACACACGTGCGTGAACATTTTTAAGCAAACTCATGCATAGTTTCAATTACCTAATATTTTTTTTATTTTATAGATTTGTGAACGCTGTAAAAAAGTTTATTTGCTTATTAAATATCGTTAATGTGGCATTAAATTCGAAGTCACTTAGAACAAACCGATGGATCTAGATTTCTTAATAATGAGTCCTAAGTCTAGACAATGGCGGTCTCTTTGAGGTGGATATTTGTATACCATATAAAGTTTTAACGACTTAAGGATTGCAAGAAAGTAACCGTAAGTTCAACGGTGTCGACACAAAGTTATAATTATAGTATAAAATGTGACGAAAGACATCGTCAGACTAAATATTTCATGTATATATGAGTGTCGTTGTCCGAATTTATCACTTCGATGCCATTACCACATCAAATGGCAATGTCATATTCCATATGTCACATCTATCGTTAGCCACAGCTAACCACGATGTAATCTGCTTTAACCACCGCCTTCTTAATGAGGCCGATTGCGCCTATTTAGCATATCATAAAGAGTTGGAACTATATAAGACCGAGGGACGTACTTGTTAGGGCACATTCTGTCTCTAACACCTGACGAAGTCGAGAGCTGGAGCCAGAGAATAATGGCTTTCCTATATCTGGTGAGATTAATAGTTACTATGTTGGAGAAATTAATTTGGAGAAAGTGATATTGAGTAATACATATAACTCGTGCTTGTTTACTTTCTTTGTTGTTTGAGAATGAGTGACCTACATTTCTTGGATAATTGCTGTGTAACTTTAAGTAATTGTATCTTGACTTACTGCAGAGTATGGTTAGAATAGTAGCTCTCAACAAGGGGAAAATTTTAGGATTTCAAGGGGAGGATACTGAGAGCACTGACTGGCAAGCTCATACTGTTAGAATATTAAACTATTTACAGACTAAAATTTTACAGCTTGAATAGGTTCTACAGGACATCGCACTCTATTCAAGAAAGTGTGATATCTTATGAATTACGTACAATCTGTGTAATTGTAGTTTTTTTCTTAATTTAATCTGTAATATTCAGTAAAGTTTAATGTTTTTCACGTATGAAATTAAAAACTGATTGATATTTTACCATTTTCTTTAACCATATATTCCAATAATTGTTGTTTGGCTCATTTCTTAATTTTGTTACAAGTTATTTGATCCCGTCATGAGTATCTTTAGTAGAGATTAATTTCCATCACCATCAGTAGCTACGAATGGCCTCAGTGTATTATTTGTTGTGAATACATTGGTTTTGGTATATATACACAGTAATTGGAAGGCATCTTTTCAGTCAAAAAATCTTGGAAATTAGGTGTATGACACGCTAACATCGAGAAGAGGATGGATGGGGGGAAAAGCTGGAGAACCACTGGTTAGAGAGTTTTTGTACAATATTAATGTTTATTCATTTAATGATTTGATATATTATAGGTAGTGCCTATTTTGGCGAATGTTGTCTTTGGAGATAAAGCCCCCCAAGCAACCTCACACGTCAGTTATGGATCTCCTGCACCAACATACCATCACCCCGAACCATCTTACCACCCTCAACCATCATACCATCCTCAACCCTCTTATCATCCTCAGCCCTCTTATGGAGAGCCTGAGGTGCCTGCGTGCGCAGCCAATACCACTAAAACCTGGTGTCTAGAAGATGAAGAATACCCAACGTACGAACTCAAGCACGCAGTAAATAGCCATTTCTCAAAAGTTATTGACTTGTATGCTGATGTGGCTGACCTCAATACTGAGAATTCCGTTGAGCGCCCTGACACTCTGGAAGAGGAGACTTACCTTTGCCCTTCAGAAACCTCCTATGTCAGACCCCTTAGAGCACAGAATACTGATGGCAAGTGGAGAGTCATTGTCAACAATATTGAGACTCACTATAAGACTCTAACTCAGACAACCAGGATAGAAGAATGTACGACATCGGGTGAAGCTTGCCCTAAAGTTCCTGACTGCTATGATACCAAGTGCTTGCAGAAATCCATCTACCACCGTTTCCTCGTGTATGATCCTTATGACCAATACTTCCCATTCGCTGTAGAAACCTTCAAACTTCCAGCTAGCTGCGCTTGCCTCTTGGGTGCTTACACTATCGACCATTGAATTTAGATTTAGATTTTTTACGCTAATCGTTCTTTCTAGTCTTTGTTTCCAGTTTTAATAACTAGGCTTTAAGACATCTTTTATCTACCTCCAAGAATGTCAAATAATGTCTACTATACCTGGCATATTCTAGTCACATTTTTCTTGTGATAAGTGAAGAAAGCAGTTCTCTAGTCATCTCTGTAATCCTAGTTACATATATATAGTTTATAATAAAAACTTCATGACAGTAACTTCAGCTCTCGCATTTTGATGGTGTATTATATATAAATTATATTAATAAATTCCTTTTTATTTTTTTTCCAAATTCCTTCATTAACTCTGTTTTGTCTCTGCCTTTGTCACCTTAGAAGAGAAGTATCCATAGTGGATAGAATATTCATGTTACTGAACCAGTAAATATTGAGGATAGCATATCATACCCATGTTTATGATGAGCATGAGATTTTTTTTAGCAATACGATTCTATAGAAACCTACTAAATAGCCTTAAAAGCTTTTTCTTGCACCTACATTATGACATACCAGACACTATAAAGCTTACTAGGGCTTATATGATTTTATAAGTCGTTTTCAAGGGAACATCACAATGGATTCGCATTATTGATTTCGGTATTGGTTCATTATAC